>VBVR01000689.1:0-26796 GCA_011638315.1 Tetramorium parvispinum | reverse complement strand
CGCCGTTAGACACCGAAATCGCAACAGATGCAAGTGCACTCTCTGTACTATCTCTCTTTCTCCCTCCCTCCCTCCCTCCCCTCTCTCTCTTTCTCTCGATCTCACGCCCTGACTTTTTTTTCTGTACCAAGCTCGCCGATATTCCCCCGAGACGTCCCGGGAAAGGGCCCCGTTGGTCCCGTCCGGTTAACTAGAGTATTGTTCGATTATTATTTCAGTACATATCGCGCACTTGTTACCTCTTTGTGCGGTCATATGGTGGTCGGAGGGTGGCGAGTGTCACGCGAGACAGAAAATGTGACGAGATAGATAGAAACGCGTAGCATCACGCATAGATAAATAAGCAGAAAACTAAGAGATATGAGAATTGAGAATTTTAGTCGCATCATAACTTGGATACAAATTGCACCCAACTCTCTTTTTATGCGGTTTATAGCAATTTTTTTACATGGTTTTTTTTCTAAATAATGCAATTTTTTCTTATGGAACGTAAGACAGCGTAAAAAGAAAGTTGGATATAAGAAATCGAAATTTAAAACAGCATTAAAACAATGACAAATTATAAAACATTGAGTAAAAAATTAGTAGTGAATTTTTGCAGGATTATAGAACTGCGAAAAGAAGATAGGATCTCCTTGCAGGCTACTTGCCTCTGCAAGGAGTAGCTCGTTAATATTAATGACGTCGCAGCTGATGCATGCTACCGAGCCAATAAATCCGATATGTATCAATTCAGTAGAAAAGGTGTATCTTAAAAAAAAAAAGCGGGAGTGTAGATAAAAATCAGATAGGTATGCCGGGAATACGAATACATTATTCACTTTAAAATACGCGATTTTTCTGACGTATTATCATGTGCAGTATCAAAATATTAAAATGTCGCATGAAATATAATTAACAAGCGAGTTAAAGATAAATATAATACAGTTTCATCCGAAATTTGACTGCAACCTTAAAGCTATCGACGTAAGAAAGTTAGATACTTGGTCTGCGGTCCAGGTAGCCCGAAAACCGGCGCCGAAAACCGACACGCGACACGAAGATAAAGCCAAATTTGGCGAAGTACGTCGTTCGGTGGCGGCGAAGAAAGGACCTGAGAAGCGGGGACGAAGAGGAGAAGAACGGACAATGATCTCCGCAACGGCAGGAACATCTGCTTCGGCAGCGGTGGCATCGGCGGCGGCGGCGGCGCCGTTCTCCAAACCGCGACGTGTCCTCCTTCACGGGCCGATCTACCCGATGCCGTGAAACTTGTCCCACCTCGGTGTGTGCATGCATAGGTATTCATTATCCTCGTCCTCCGTTCGGCCTGCGCGGTGCGCCGGTGCGCCGCCCCGCGCGTTCCTTTTTCCGCGCGATCTTTTTTGGTCCACGGGGAAACATCTGCGGCAGCTGCGAGGCGGTGGACCGCCGCCGGGACTCCGCTCCTCATACAAGGCAGGTGCTCACCTTCCGAGGTTCTCCCTCGCCTGCCAATTACGCGTGCCTCTTTCTGCCTCTCCCACTCTTTTCCTCCGCTTCTCTCCGTCTTCCGCCCTTACGAGAGGCCGCCGTCGCTCTCTCTTTCCGCCCTCCGCCGGCCTGCCCTCACGGTTTTTTCTCTCACCTTCTCTCGTTACCGTTCGCCTGCACGCTCCCGTTTTTATCCTCCCTTCCGCCCTCCCCCCTTCCTCCCCCGTATCGCTCGGCGTCGATCTTCTTCATTCTGTTGCCCTCGTGCCAACTTCTTACATTCCTCCGAGCGGTTTAACACTCTCCACTTTTCCCGCTCAATTATTGAGCTTCAAGAGTTATTAAATAAACGTATCCTCCATGTGTTTTTCAATGAAATTATATTTTCAACGACATCTGATAACTGTTCATTATGGAATGATATCTCCTTTTCACGTGTCTGTCCCTCTTCCTCTTCATCTTTGGATCTTAATTTCCCTTATTTTGCACGTCCCTCGTATCAACTTGTTGCCTTCCTTCGAGTGAGTTAAAGCACTCTCATCTTCCATAGTTAATTATCAAGCAGGAGAGAGAGAGAGACATTATTCATTGACTCTTTTTAACCGAGACTTCGCTTCCTGCAAGTTATAATGATACCATCCATTTTTCTATTTCTATAAATATCTCTCAGCAAATTAAACGAGCATTAAACGTAATGTAATTATTTCACACTATTAAGTATTAAAGGAACAAATTTAAATCAATTTCTCGAGTTGAATTAAAGTAAATAACATTATGTTGTTTTTAACTACATGTGAATCGAAATTATTATTTTAACGCAAAATGAGGTTAACATGTTATTTAATTCCATTGTTTTGATTAAATTGCAAAACATGTTATTTAATTCCATTGTTTTAATTAAATTAATGATAAATCGAAGAGCAATGACGACTCCCCAATAGTTAAAAACCACTCTAATTGGGTGTAATTTGATATTATAAATTTAATAATAATACTGTAAGCATTCCTTGTATCATCTTCCCCTCTCTTCCGTCGTTATCTCTCTCATCTTGTTCCTTGCTCTCGCTTCGTTTCACGCTGCCCGCACTCTTTCGGCTTTCTCAGCTGCCGCCTCGAAAGGACGATCTCCTTGCACTCCCCCGAATGATGCTCCGCTTCTTGGTCCAGCGCACGGCTCTACAAAGTATGCACGCACGCACGCACGCCGCCTTCCCCCTTTTATTTTTTTCTCGCCCTTCGGGATGGAAGCCGTCTGCCCACGGGCGAGATCGAAGCACGTGCACCGACTTGCACATATCGAAGGGGCTATTTGAGAGTCGCTCGGAGGCGTTCGTGCTTTCATACATCATAACATTTCTCAAGCGAATTGGGATATTCATGCCTCGGAACGAAGTCGTAATGGGCGGTATTTTTCTTGCGCTCCGTATTCACGATGTGTCGGCATGTCAAGTTCGTGTAAGAGGTGCATTATCATATGAAACCGTTATATACCTGACGACGAACATTGTTTACATCATGCGATATGAGATGTTCCATATTGCAGGAAACTTACAGTCGTGGCTGCGAGATGTGCATGGCAATCTTTATAGGCTGCAGGGATCAGAATTTTAGTCCTTGTAACTTTATAATTGATTTCATCATGTGTTTAAATAAAATCGGTCTTTTTTTAAATAAGTTTTTAAGCATCATGTTTTCATCGTACTCTAATTTATGCATTGCTTTGCGCGCGCATAACGACGAAACTCGTTTTGTTATCTCTAACGGTCCATCATTTAAAAATTTCACTTGGAATTACCGAAGACAGGCGTTGAAATTACCGAAGAAAACATTTGCCCTGCTCGTCGTTATGCCTGGCCGACGTGAAATAGAAATCATGGATGGATATTATTTAGGCTCCACCCGAAACTCGCTCAGGCCACCGGCCGCGGTACGAACACTTGGAAGAAAACTCGGCCCATCCAAAGCTGGGCCACATGCCTTCCTGGTTCTCCTATCTAGCAGCTGTCCTCACAGAGCAGTGTATCTCATTCCGGCCTTAATGCTGCCGAAAGCTGAGGGAGCCATGCTACTTTACACGTCGGATAATGCCTTTGTTACTATTCGTTGCATTGCTAATTGAAAATTGCCGCTATTTTATCAATTATGCTCGCGATCGATTAAATATTAGAATTTAAGCGGAAGACTAACCGTCGACTTTAGAAATCTTTTGTCCATTTCTACCAATGTAGATTAACTTTAATCTCGATTGAACTTACTTTATATCATTTTCGAGTTTTAAAGATTAAAAAAAATGTAAAAATTAAATTAAATCTGCATTGGTAGAAATGGTCTTTAGAAATTTATATTAAAATTGAGAAGATTGTCTGGATTTGCAAAAAGATTACGTAGCTATTACGGTAATCTTGAGTTTTTTAAAGAGTACACCGAGAGAAAAATATAGTTACTTTTGGCCTCAACCACAATTTTATAACATTTCTAACAATAATTATGATTAACTTAACTATATCATCATTATGTTAACCATAATTATCGTTAGAAATATTATAAAATTGTGATAGAAGCCAAAAGTAATTATATTTTTCTCTCAGTAAGAGATACCGTGCAGAGCTTTTGCGTGACGTATCATAATTAATTTTTCTATCGCCTTCGGTAATTAATTATTTCTAATACTAAGCGAAAGCGGAATAATTGTCCTATATTGAGAAGTATCTTCGAGTTTTTCGATTTCTTCAACGATTACCTCGAAGCTTGCGCAATCGACTGAACTATTTTCTAGCGAGCTATGTTGATTCTCAAAGAAAAGAGACTTACCCGTATAACATCGCCGCCCCAGCTATGCCGCCACCGCATTGTGCCGCGACGTACAGCACCGCGCGAAGTGGGGAAATCCGTCTGCACAAAGCAAACGACACCGAGACCGCCGGATTCGCGTGTCCACCTGCGTGCAAAAGGTTTTCCATATAAAGAGGAGGAAAGAATCAAAAGGAGACATGCAAGGGAGATTGCGCGATTCTTCCCTCGGCTTGTACCCCGGCCGTTTGATCGACGCTTCTTCCCAGTGACTTTCATCTCCGCTCATTTTTTCGCGACTAAAAAAATTATAACTGGTAAGTAAGTCCAAGGAGAAATAATTGCCCGAGTGACACCGAGTTATATAAAATTGTCGAGCTCAATTACGACCGACTGCCTGAGTGAGCCGGACAAGAATAATGCCCTCCGTTTACTCGCGAAGCAAAAGTAAAGATTCCGTTACTTCGACGCGTCTCGAATGAGGACACTTTTTTGTCTTTGATTACCCTGCTCTACATTGCAAATTACAGAATTGGACATTTTTAATTACAAATGATTGCTCGATGACGAGGCGCAACAAAAGAAAAAAAAAAAAAGAGCGCGTCGCGCTCCGTTTATTCCGTTTATTCGCGAAGCGATAGCGAGCCGAGGAACAAACGCGATCAAGTTTCCGGTGTGCAGTGCGAGGACCGAGAGTTTATTACACGCATCGTATGTCGCGTATTGTGCGTGCCGGCGAAACGTACTCCGAGAGCGCCCACATACGTTCCGACAGACATGCACAACGCGATAATGTTACGTCGCGCCGGCGTAATCGGTTAACGAGCCAATCGACAGAAATCGCGAGGGCCGTCGTACGCTCGTACGAACGGTACCAACGTACAAGAAGGAACAAAGCCATTGACGCAACGAGATCATCGCGTCGAGCAGTTCGCGACCCTTTGCGTAATTAGCCTCTGAACGCTTTGCAGGAGATGCGCGCGTTACGTGCACAAAACGCGGAACTTGAAACGCGTATGAATCGAGATCAAACAGATTATTATGCAAATGTAATAAGTGCACTTATGAACATTTATGGGAGATTCATTGTTACTTGAAATACAAGAATCGAGTCGAACTATATAAATGAAACTAAACTTTTCCTTTCATTTTATAATTTCATTTTATGCCAAAAGATGTATAAAATGAAAGAAAGAATGATTAGACGTATAAAAAGAAGATCAATTTAATGTACTGCTTCTTTCTATATTCATAGTTAAGAACTGATTGAAGAATTTAAACTAGGACAACTCTCAATTTTCTAACAATCAATTTTAGTATTTAATAATTTATTTAATACTTCAGCAATTTTAATATTAATTCACATTTAATATTAATATTTAATATTAATCAATATTAAAATTGCTGTAATATTAAATAACTTATTAAATCTTAAAATTATTACAAAATTGCGAATAGTCCAAGCTTTCAAGATTTTAAACATAAAAATTTTATACTGGATACATAAAGAGGAACGCCTCGTTATAATTTTTCTTTCTAACAAACAGCGCTTCTCGAAACTGGGCGGCAGATGTTCGGGTACATTGCCCCCTACGTTTTTATCATCTCCCGTAAAAATGTTGCGATAACACCCTTACCGCTTATGTGGCTGAAGATGAGGGAGATCGCGGCGATGGCGAAACCAGAAGCCACGGCGGTGGCTAACGCGGAGAGACCGCTTCCGGATACAGAGGAGGCGGCGGCCGCGCCGGCTACCACGAGGCTGAAGAGGAAAGTGGCCAGGCATTCGACGGCCACCGCTCGCCACAGCTCCAAACTGCGAGCCTCGATGGATATCGGCGCAATTCTGTCAGTCACGTCGGTATTGTTCTCCCGGAGGGCCGACAGCCTCGACAGGATAGTTACAATGTGCGCGTCCACCTCGCGCGCCAACGTCTCGTTCGCCATTCTTGGTCTCTTTGTTTCGCGATCACCGGGTGAGAAAACGACACAGGATGAAAGATGACTTTTAGTACATGTTCTCCGACCGATACGATTGTCACGTGCACTTTTTCGACTTTAACGAGAGACTTTAACTGTGATTCGGACGCGTTCTCCAGCACTCTTTACCATTCTTGGGTCGCCGGAATCGCCGAGATTTTTGCCAGAACTGATTGTCTTCTTCTTTGGTATCTTGGTGGTTCCCAACGCTTCTCTCGGTAGATGGAACAAAACTTCGGAGATCGTGAACGGCCAAAATCGAACTCCGAAGCAGGACGCACTCGATGTTGCCGCACCGGCAACGCGCTCGCGAGTGACAAGCCGACGTAGTGGCGAACAAGTGGGCCCCGGCGGAGTGCGAGTGGTGCGCGCCTTCTCTCTCTCAACCACCACCGCACCACCCCCTCTCTTCGACCGTTATTCCCTGTGTATCGGTGCATCTGTGCTACTGCATTCGGGCTCTCCTCCATCACCATCACCGACACCGTACCACTGACACTGACACCGCCACGGACACTCCTAATTTCAATTCTTTTTCAAGCACGGAGTACATTGACTTTTAGTCTGGCTTCTTTTCTGTAAAATATACAATTTTTCTTGTCATTGAACAATCTTTTTTCACTACGGAAAAAACATAGATTAATTATTTAAAAGAAGTTTATCCGAAAATAGAGACGCTTAAAATTTGCAATATTACGTACTAATTATGTAATTTTTTATTTTCTTCTTTTTTCATTTTATTTATATTATTAATCATCTTTTCTTAGTAAATGCTATAAAGATCTTTTAAATATTTTTTTATATTTCTGAATCTCCTTTTTCTCAAATTACCGCTATAATATAAAGGATTTTTTTAGAATAAAGTATATATTATTAATAAAAATAAAAATAGATTGCAGCAAACTATTTTTAATAAAATCAATCTGAAATAATTTAATTTATTCGCTAACAAATATTTTCTATTCGCGATGAATTGTGTTCTTAATTCCGGTTTTACCTTTTAAACCGAAAGTTTCTTTATCTACGATATAGTATGTTTCCGCGATATAGTACCTTTTCCTTATCATACTTTGCCTTTGGAGAAGGATAAATCATGACAAGCACCGAATGATCTGAAAAGTTAGTTGAAGTCGATAAGATAAGTCGTAGTTGTAACTTTCGGAATCAAAGTTTGATTATCGTTTCGAATTCCATAAAATGTATATGTTCTGATGTAAAGTACATATGCTGGTAGTACACATGCAGAATGATAATGTAGCTGCATATTTTTATAGAATTAATTGAGTCTACGTCCTTCGTATATACTTGGAAAATGTTTTCATCTCCATATCTGGAAGAAAGAAAAAAAAGCGATATGAAGGTTATCAGATATATTTTTTATACATTGATTTAAAACACTAATTAATGATTATTAATTACATATAATGAAAGACGCAAAATTTACATTTATTATTCATCAATGAATGACAAATGCAAATTGTGCGTTTTAAATTTATTACCGTAAAATGCTGCGATGAATGCAACGGCGATATATACGATAACTATTAAGCGCGAGCGTGAGCTCTTATCTTTCTCGTGAAGCGATATATTCGGTATCCATAAAACGATAAATAGCGAGCGAAAGAAAATGAATGGGATGCTCTAATGAAGACTATTAAGAATAGCATCACGCGTATTACCTTCAGTTAAGGTACTTAAGCTTAAACGCGCGCAACATTAGCCGTACGCTAGTATTTAAGCACGTATCAACGTCGAGTCGCGTCTGCGACTGATTAAAATAAGCCAAATAAATAAACGTCACGCGCATGTGCTTGGCGGTGTGGTGGGTCTTATTCCCACGAGTTCAAAGAGCATCCGTAATGTCCACGTTCCCACAAAAAAGGGATGTACGCGCGACGGGGCATGAACAGCGAGCATATAATGGCGTACATTTAGATCAACTTTGCAGACGCCTGTCGGATGTAGACGACTACCTTGAGGATCGCGTTATATACGAATATGCATTCCCATGACATCGATTTTTCATCGATATGTGATCGCAAAAGTCGACGGTAATTCGCTAAGTGATAAAGAGGCCAACCTGATGCACCGTTCGTGTCCGTGTTAAACACTAATTGTAAGTAATAAATTGATATGGTAAACTGGTTTATGTCAGTTTCAATATTCTGATATAAAAATGCAAATTTTTCCGGGACTATATGAATGTAATAAGAAAGAGGACATCATGTATATGAGCGAAATAATTTGATAGAAAAGTCATCCAATTTGCCAATTTCAAGCGACGTATGTATAACATCTTCTATTACAAACTATTCTCAAAACTGTGAGAAGTTTCTTTTTTAGTTAATTTCTCCTGCTTACGTTAAACAACAATCATAAATAATCTCATTAAAGTAGTCAAATATCATTTAAACATTTTTTCAATTGTAGATTATGGAAATTTTTGTATTTAGTATTTAAGTAGTAATACTCGTACCTTTCACTTTCCGTCTTTTGATTTCATTCTTGATTTATTTCTTTTCAAAGTAAACTTATTTATGTAACATTGGTCTTGTAAATACTTTGGACGTCACTCTTGCGATTTCCATAAACATCTTGCTTAATCGTGATATTATCGTATTTTATAACTCTGGCATTTAACAAATTTTCTGTCTCATGAAGGCGAGACTATTTCGTCCAGCTTGACGGTTCTAAAAGAGGATAAGCCGCCGTAATTAAAGCTATTTAACTCTTCCTCGGCGCTTTACTGACGTAGGAGCGAAGAACCTGGAACGGTAATAAATTCACCAATTACTATAAATTGAAGAACTTATGCGCGGGGGAGTAGGGCGAGAGAAAGGGCACTCGCTTTGTATCGTTATTTGCTTTCGTACGCTCTCCTCGTAATACACATCTTTAAACATCAATCGATATTTACAACTTATCTCACACTTTATTGAAATTTAAAACCTGACAGAAATTTTATCGTAATAATCAATTGGATCAGTACGTGTTTGGAATATTTTCCTGGAAAATGAAAGTTGACATCAGGTTTGTGTACGCGAATCAAATATGATAAAAAAAAATTGAAAACTTCACAGAAACAATAATTTGTATATTTTCCTAAATACTTTGATTATTGATTTGACTCAACTGCGTCACTTAAAACAATTAGTATACCGATAAGATTAAAAACAAAATTTGAGATTAGAAGCTCCGCATAATTTTTGCGAGTTATCGTACGATCGAAATTCAAATCCTTTATCTTTAATATTCTTACAAGTCGTTTTCCTTCTCATGAAATATTCAGTATAAACTAGGACTTGTAAACTGGGTGCATTCAATACATCTTTTGAATTATTTATATTTTTAATTATTATTAATTTATTACGATGCATCTATTGATTATTATATGGCATTTCAGAAACTGCAACACTTGGCGACATACTTTTTCAAGTGACCATTTCTTGTAGAATTTATGGATGATTTTTCACGCTAAAAGTTTCTCCATTAATAACTCTTTTGCAGAATTTAATACTTAACTCTCTATGAAAATAGATCCTATTACATAACTTTATTTCCTATTTGAAAGAACCGACCTAAATTTTTTGCACTCCGACAATACTTTATGTTATAATTAACAGAGAGAGAAAGAGTCTTTCAACTTTTACAATGACTCTCTTGCGCTTTCTTATATTTTCCTCATGACACTTCACTCCACTGGCAAACGATTAATACTTAATTTAGCTGATAAAATCGTGAGTCATAAAGACGCAGTCGTAGTGTGTATGATTCATAGGAACGTTACAGACGTTCTCGCTCTATATTTTGAAATAAGACGAATTAGCAATTTTATACAGTTCGCTTGACAGGTTTATAAGGTAAGCATGGACGAAAGATTACCATAATGAACCCTATGGCAAATTAATTTATTCAAATCACGCGCATCCGCCGCTGTTGATCAACGTGAGGGTCGTCGAATTTGCGGCGTTACCAGAAAGTTTCTTCTCCTCAAACGAAAATACGAAGATGAAGTTGACTCCACAGTATCGAATTCATGAATAATCGAAGTGAACAGTTGCGCGTAGAAATGGAACATCCAAGACGTTTCCGAAGATTCACTTAAAATTTCACTTTAAAATTTAATTAATTTAAAAGAATACTATTTTATTTCCACACAGATGCAAGACGTTTTATGTAAATGATAAACAATTCTACGAGCAATTATCATCAATAATAAAATTATTCTCGTAGCTTTACTATCCCTTTACGATTTATTTATTCTATTCCTATTTCTTCCCTTGAAAGTAAAAATATATTAATATATTAATATTACAAGGAAAATATTATAATTTATATAATTATCACAATTATTTTTTATTTAAAAATCTTTAACATCGTATTTCGCGGCGACAATGAGCGTGACTCTTTTCTATGGACCCCAGACCTTATTTGCCTAATTTGGAAACAGCATCTATAAATGAAAAAAAAAAATTAGTGTAGAAATGTATGTGTGAAAGCGTATGAGAGTATAACGGAATGAATGAACAAGCGGAAAAGATCTGTGAGAATGTCGGAAGTTATTAAAAAATACGGTACGCAGTGTGCATCAAAGAGCAATTGAAATTTACGGGAACTATCGTTAACAGTATGCTGATTAAAAATTATAAGTGTGCAATGAAATACATAAGAGATGAATTTAAGAATACGAAGGTAAGAAAATCTAAGAAAAAAAGTGATTATTTTGTCAAAATTGCGAGAATGATCAAATTGACTCTTATATGAGCGAAAATAACAGTCTCTTTTTATTATTCCTGGCCTTAATATTCTATAATAATTATTTCACCATCAAGTATGCAGCGTGGTTTTATGCGATGCATAGGTATACTTATTAACTCATCACGAAGGTTTCGATATCTAATCTCATATCTGGTAAAACTATTGTTGATAAATGCGGATCTACACAAGCTAACGTTACGGAACACATCCGTTCACGCGACAACATTCTTTTGCAAGGGCATGCATAGATTAAAATATGCGGCGTAAAGGGGAAAGACGGGGGATTAAGCTAGGTCATCTGTTCCTCTATGATTTCCATTCATTTCCGCTATTTTCTGTATAGAAAAAAAAGCAGGAACGGTAAAATGTTCTCTATAAACATAGCAATCCATTTCTGTCACGTCTGTAATCAAAATCAAAGTATGAAGAAATTATAAAAAGTGTAAAAGTGTATTTTTTCTAATAATTGATAACTAAATTCACGTAAAGGAAGTTCTTAAATTTCTTGAAGTAAAATCGGGAATAAATTATAAACTTCCTTTATGTGAATTTAGTTATCGATTATTAAAAAAAAACAAAATATTAAACATAATAATACATAATATATAATATAAAAATATTAAATATAATTTAATGTAACATAAAAATGTACGTAATTTTCAAGTCTCTCTCTGTCTCTCTCTCTCTCTCTCTCTCTCTCTCTCTCTCTCTGTCTCTCTGCCTTAATTATTGCATTATTATCAAGTTATTTTAACTTTTTAATTGATTCATTTCAAGGGTTCTTCTTCGTACACGAAGGCTCTAAAGGCAATTTACTCAATAAGTAATTGCAACCCACCGTACCCCTTCGTCCGCACCCCAGTTCTTCCGCGATCATGCACATCCGCTCGATCGCGCGTTTCGCAATGGGCCCCTGCTGCTGGGCGCGTGGGCGGCCCATTGCCGACTCATCGCGACGATGTACGTGCACGCGACGACGTTATTACAGTTCAGTAAGGTCCGACCGCTGTGCTCTTCGCCTATCTGTCACAGTCTGTCGTGCGCCCAGCGGCCTGTGCACATTTTTCGCGTCGCGTTCCCCGACTGCGAACGCGTCATGTTCGCGCGCGGCCGATTCTAATCTTGCGGTGAGATAATACAGAAGTGTGATTCGCGAACGAATTGATCGGTGTATCGGCGCGTGTCATTTGCTCTCTGTGGCGCCGGCTACTGCTAGAAGCTGCGCTCCTCATTCGATTAAGACAAGAAGTGGCGTAAGTCGTCTTGTTTTCTGTAAAATTATGTCTTCAAGCACTGCTGCGCATCCTCACGATGAAATTTCATCTCACGTTCATCTCACGAATTTAGCACGTTGATTGGCGAAATAACTTAAACCATCGCAGCGATCTGGATGGATGAACGCCAGTTATTCGATCTTTTAAAATGAAAGATAAAATATTGTATGATAAAAAACAAATATAATTAAATTCTAACTGAATTCTGCTAGTTGCCGTTATTCTTTATTATTATTTTTTAATCCGTTGAGTCTTTATATATACTTATTAAATATAATTAAGTAGCATATTAAAATCCAAGCTGAAAATGATGTCAAGGATAAAATTATCTAATTGTACAATTGTGACAATTAACAATTCAGTAATAATTGTACAGTATTAAGCCTAGTGTCAAACATAAGACTTTTTTAAATTAAATAGAAAGAAAGACTATTTGCGATCTAAATTGGATCTTGGTAGTCTAATAATATTTTTATGTAAATTTTTAAATACTTACTTATTTCCAATTAATAAACTGCGCGCCGATTATAAACCGTCAGCCTTAAAACGCAACTCCTAATAAAATAATAAATCCATATAATTAAATTGATAATTCATTTAACTTTTGATGTTAATATTAAGATTACTGTTTTTCTCAAGTCTCTCTTGTTGGAGACTGGACGGCAAGACTCTATGCAAGTTTTTTAACTGCAAATTAAACTGTGATAAATAAGAAAAGAGATCTGATTGTGAGAAGAGATAAAAGTAGTAAAACTGTACATTTGAAATCATTTGTGTTTCGTTTTAATTCTTATTGGATATTTAGGAAAGAAGAAATATATTCAAGTAGAACAGAAAGTCACGATAATGTCAAGTGACGTTAATAATGACGTTAATAATGAAAATGTGACTGCAAACTCACATTCACACTTTCAATCATAATTCGATCACTTTATTGTCATTTTGATATCATTTGATGTCACTTTGACATTATCATGACTTTCTGTTCTGGTTCCCAGTCAACACACAGTATCAGTTATATTATATCTGTTAGAATTTCACACTCAACAAGTTAAATGCAATTTAACACATATTGTTATATTACACTCACATTATTGAGTACAAAATTATAACATAGCTGTAACTCAGGTAGAACAAAAATTATGACATTATATTGACATTAAAATAACGCAAAAATAATGATAAAATAACATACGAATGACATTTTGAAATTATTTTGACATCTTTGTGATTTCTTGTTCTATCTTACAGGACAGAGCATTCCTAAGTAGAACAAGAAGTTACGTCAAAGTGATGTCAAAATGACAATAATATGAATACAAAATTCATCTTTTAATCATAATTTATTCTTTTTTTTAGTTATGTTGATATCATTTGAGGTCATTATAATTTTTTTTTACATTATTATGACTTACTGTTTTACCTGGGTCAGTTATATTCCCAGGCAGAAGTCACAAAGATGTCAAAATGACATCAAAATGACTCCAAAATGTCATTCGTATATCATTTTATCACTGCATTAGCGTTATTTTCATATCAATATAATATCATTATAATTCTTGCTCTACCTGGGGTGACGACTGGGTAGCTAAAGTATTCAATATCGAATTCTGAAAACTGTAAAATAAAATGGCGTTCGATTGAATCGCAGAACGAGAATTGCTCAATTAAAATTTTTAACAAGAAAACCATCGCTGCATTTATCGAACCTACCACTAAACGCTTACATGCATACTCGTATTTAGCTACGCATCTAACAGGTAATAAACCCATCGTCACGGAAGCGACGTAATTTCAATGACGCCAGACCAGGTTTCGATGACGAGGCTGCAATCGCGTTTTAATTGCCAGCTATCTATGCTATTTAGATTCTAGCGCGTTGCCTTTCGCTCTCGATCTCCGATCCATCAATCCCACCCCCACCTCTGGGCCCGCCGCGGCACCAATCCTGACATTTCGCATTATCGACGGGTCGACGGGTGAACGGCGAACGGGGAGAAGGGCACCGCGGAGGCGCGTGCGCGCGCGCGCGCGCGCTCCGAAGCCACCTGAAGTGCCGCGCGAGTCACCGCGGCGCGCGAGCGTGACAGGTCGCTCCGTGATAGGGTGTTGGCTATCTCTGTGCAGGGACGGTCTCGGGAACGGAGAGGCGAGCGAAGGGGATATTTCGCAACGCCGACGCGCCGAGAGACGCGAGAGATCAACGAGGGACGCGAGTGTCTCATTCACGGGAGACTCGCTGGCTGACGCGCGCCTAACTTCAGGGGGGAACCACCGCGACGCGCCCTGACTCCTACACACATCATCTACTGGTTGATCCGCGAGCCTCGTCGTTCCAGCGACAAGTGGAGTTCGACGCCGACTCGGCCGACTTTCGCTTTCGCCTACACGTCTGCCGTTCGCCGCGAAGTTGGCGAGGAGAGCGAGCGCGAATCAGCGCGTCGCTCTCTCGGGGTGCCACACCTGCGCGGCCGATTCGCGTGCGGGTGCACGCGACCGCACGCGCGCGCGCGCGGAATCATGGCCAGGCCACGCGTCTGCCTGTACCTGCTGCTGCTCACGGCCGCCGTCGCGCTCGCCCAGGACCACATCTCGCCCGGCAGTCGTTACTACAATCGCGACGGCGTCTACGTGCCGAATGACGCGACCGGTTACAAGACCTATGTCTACAAGGATAGGAGATATGGCTATCAGCCGAGCTACATGGAACCCGGGTACAGAGGACCCACCAGGGCACCCGAGGATCGATTTCTTTATGGCGTAAGTGGGTTTCGCGCTGTAAACAAGCGCGTGACAGTTGCAGTCTTTTAGAATTTGTGTGGGAGTACTTTTTACTTGACTGGATTAACATGTTTAATTTATGTTAATTAGAAGCTATGCAAATCTTGAGGACACGATTGAATCCAGTCGACACAGTTCAGGGAGAACAAAGATTATAATGGCATCATGTTGACATCAAAATAATGTTAAAATAGCAATTAAAATGACAATAATATTTTGCAATCATTTTGACATTTTTGTTATTTCTTGTTTTATCTGGGAGAGCATCAGTGACTGTACATCTATATAGTTATAATTTCACATTCAATGTAAATGTAATATAATACATGTTATATTACATTTAATTGTTAAGTGCAAAATTATAACAGATATAATGTAACTGATGCTCTGTGTCGACTGGAAATTTATTAGATGTATAATATTTCATGATAATTTAAATCTCAAAAGTAATAATGTTTTAAAGATTATTGTTGACTAAGGTTATTTTCATCTTTATAGCTCTCAATTATATAAGTTGTCAATTAAAATAATAATTCATTTATACTTCTCAATTGTATTATTAATTATGGTTTATTTCTATTTTATATTTTGAAGATTATATTTTATTAGAAATGCAATTATATAAGAATGTTTCTTTAAATAATCGCTTCTTAATAAGAAATCATTTGTTAGTTATACTTTAAAAAAATATATATATAACTTGACTTGAATAAACATAGATTCAACAAATATTATGTTATATATTACATTATAGCAAACCACAGAAAGGCTTCCGTTGCCAGGAATATTAGCTGGTTGGCGAGAAGATCTACAAGGACGAGAAAGACCAGATTCTAAAAATTTTAGAGACAGAGACGTACTTGTCAATACAAATTATGGCCAAGTTCAAGGATTCAAAGTTCAACTATATGACGATCCAAATGCGAGGCACAGACCCTGGAATCTGGCAGTGGAAAGAGTAACAAAAGTTGTTAACGTGTTTTTGGGCATCCCTTATGCTATGCCACCTACCAGAGAAGGTCGTTTTAAACCTCCCAGACCTCACAGGTAAATAACAAAATGTTTTTTTTTACTGTTTGTAACTTGATAATTTGTTTCACGTAAAGCAACTAATTTATTTCTGTTTAGGGGCTGGCAACTTTTACAAGCTGTTGATTGGGGACCAGCTTGTCCTCAGCCTAGCGAATATACTGGTGCTACGAAAGGTGTGCGAGATGTTGACGAAGATTGCTTGTACTTAAACATATTTACACCTTCTATTGGCTATGGGTTAGCAAATAGATATCCAGTGATGCTTTACATACATGGCGGCGAATTTAGTCATGGGGCGAGTAATTTGTTTCCAGCTCATATGCTAGCTGCCTTCTACGACGTTGTAGTAGTATCGATTAATTATCGTCTTGGAGCTCTTGGTGAGTACACTGTTTGGAAAAGTTGTGGAATATTGTATATTAAAGAATTAATAATCATTAATATCTTTGCCATTGTATTTCTAGGTTTTCTAAGTACTGGCGATGAGAATAGCCCTGGAAACTACGGAATTCTTGATCAAGCTATGGCATTGCGATGGGTCTATGATAATATAATTAGTTTTAATGGGGATCCTGAGTCTATAACACTCTTTGGGCCAGGTGCTGGAGCAGCGAGTGCGGGATTATTAATGGTTGCACCTAGGTAATTGAATTTGATACTTTTATATATCTTATCAAATCAGTCGTATTAATTTATTCATTTTATCTTATTGTAGAACTCGGCAAATGGTAGCAAAAGTAATAGCGCAATCGGGTTCAGCCTTAGCTGATTGGGCGGTGATAATAGACAAGTACCGAGCACAAAATACATCCCGAGTGTATGCAGAAATGCTCGGTTGCAGTATAGAGAGCAGTTGGAAATTGGTACAATGTCTAAAGGATGGACGTAGTTTCCTTGAATTAGGCAATTCTGAATTAAAGCCAGACGTCGGAATGTTCCCATGGGCACCTGTGCTGGATAACAACTTTACGGTACCTCAAGACGATTGGTATGAGGAATGGAGAGCATCCGATTGGCACTTTTTTTATGAACCACCAGAAGAGAGTATTAAAGCTCGTAAATATAGGAAAGATTTAGTTTACATGGCTGGCGTTACAACTCAAGAAGCAGCATTTATTATAAGTATGTCATCCTATCGACTCTTATTTTCATTTATCTCTCTTTTTTTTGTCTAGAATTTTGTCTATTTTATTCAATTGCATATCGCAGTATATACATATTATCTTTCACAATTTTTATTTTACAGAAAATAATGTTACATTGGCAAGGAATCAATACATAATAACCCCTGAGGTATTTGATCAAAGGATTTGGGAATTAGTTCTTCGATATAATTACACATTGAATCCGCTAGGCATTTATGAAGCGATAAAATATATGTATACATATTGGCCGGACCCAATGAATGTCACGCACATACGTGATCAGTATATAAATGTAGGTAACCTGTAAAAGCGTCGAACTAAATGTCATGTATAAATATCGTATATAAAATTATTGATTTTAATCGTTAATATTTTCAGCTCTTATCAGACTTTCATTATGTTGCACCGTCTGATAAAATAGCAAAATTATTGGTTGAGAGACACGTGCCAACATATCTCTATGTCTTAAATACCTCGATAGAAGCACTCCATTCACCACATTGGGGTAGAGTACCTCACGATACCGAACTTTTATGGCTAACAGGAGCACCATTTATGGACGTTGGTATGTTCTTCCACATATATCTCTAAATTTAAGTTGTATAGCATTTATATATTAACACGATATTATTGACACAGAATTTTTCCCGCAAAAATGGAGATTAAGTCGAGATATGTGGACTGACAATGATCGTAACATGAGTCACTTCTTCATGAAGGCATACTCTAATTTTGCAAAATATGGGTATGTATCTAGTAATGCTGATTTGTTTATTTGTATGATAAAGTAGAAAAGCGCAATAACTTCAATTTCATTCTAGAAACCCGACGCCATCGCAAATCTTGGGATTGCATTTTGATCTCGCGCGTCATGGACAATTGCGATACCTCAATATCAATACGACGTTCAACAGCACTATTGAAATAAACTACCGTCAAACCGAGAGCGCATTCTGGTCCATGTATTTGCCAACTGTTATTGGGTATCTCGTCCCTACGTATCCTCCCGTTACAGAGGTAAGACGTAATGTTATATACATGTTTCACGTATTCTTATTGAATTATATCAATTATACTTGCAATTTTATTGCAGTATTGGTGGGAACCGAAACAGCCACTGCAAATCGCATTTTGGTCAATGTCGACGGCGTCTCTACTGCTACTTGTTCTTTCTGTGGTGTGCTGTATGCTTTGGCGTAACGCCAAAAGGTAAGAAAAGGTAAACAGAACCAAACTCATGTGACTACAGGCTTAATTCGGTGGCACTGCTGTACCGAATGGCACCTGCTGTAGCGAACGGTAGCGCATGCAAAAACTGGTTCTGGTTTATAGATACAGTCATTATGGGATACGGTTTCTTTATTTTACTTTTTTTCATAACCATTTCTGAATATAAATTGCTAATTAACTCTTTCTGCTTGCAATTAGCAAAACGAAGGCAGCTAGGATACGTGCAGGTATTTATAAAAAGTACCTTATGGACAATTTTGCACAATATGCCTGTCACATAATGCTTTATTAATTGCACATATATTATATTGTATAAGTACATGAAAAATGGTCAAGAATCTAGACTAAATGATAGAACAAGTGATTAAAATATTAGCCCAACTTTTACTTGGATTTTGTATGTTTTTTTCTATATGTAATATTCTTTTGTATTATTTTTTTCACAGACAATCTGATCACTACTATAGCGGAGACATCCTGATGGTACGAGACGATGAGCCCTCCGAGGGAATCGAGAATTTAACACGCTCGTCTAAAGAAAATATATATGAATATCGTGATGTACCAGTAAAGGCTAGAATACCACGTCAAAACGAGACGAGGCTGCAAGAACGTTTAGCACAAAACAGAAAGTTTAGTTCTACACCCTCATTACGTAGCAATTCTAATGTCTCGTTGAAAGATATGAGATCAGAAGGCTTTGTTACAAGCTCGCCTAATGGTCAGGTTAAAATGGCGAAGACAATGAGTCAATCTTCACTGCCGAAATCTAAAAGCAAAACACTTTTAGTACAGGGAGTACCGCAGACAGCTGTTTAATACTTAAGTTACCATTATACAAAAAAAAATCAACGATCTTTTTATATTTATTTTTTATACCTAGACTTTTAGATGCATTAATTGTTTTTAAAAGATGATGACACTTAAAATGCCATAAAAATTATTGGATTAAAATTTTAAAAAGCTAGACTTTTGTCTATTACACTTTCAAAAATATATATGAAATAATATATGTGGACAATAATTGAGACAATTATAAATTGTTATATTACTTAATATTTGTAACTATTTATCGTAAGTAATGTAAAAATCTATTTGTTATTGATTATATTGAAGTATAATCTCTTTGAATTGGTAAAATTGCTAAAATACATTCTTTAACGATACAACGAGATATTTATACATATGAATGTGTTCACAAATTAAAAGTTATTAGTCACATCTGCATTTTGATAGTGTAAACACACGACAACGCCATTTGCATGTAAGATCATTAGTTAATGAATTTTCAATCTTATTGTAAAATATTAGATTTTTTATAAATTACACTTGACTATATAATAATACAAGTGGCTACTTTGTATCCGTCCATAAGAACAAAATAATTGTTATATAAATGAACAAAAAACATTTATATATTTTATATGTATTATGTATGTGTATATATTATATATATATATATAAATATCAAATATTTTATATTGCTTTACAAAGCTGACACTTTTATAGAACATAAGATCAAGTTTTGTAAGATAGCTCACATTTATGGATAAAGAGGAAAAGTGCAAGCGCAAAATAAGACACATTTATTTTAATTTAGATTCTGTGTTTCTCAAAATGATTACGCACTTGTACAATTACACATATATTCAGAGAAACAATATGTATACGTATGTTTCTCCAAAAGTTTAATGTATTTATTAAATAATGCATCACACTGTGACATTTGTAAGCAGGTTTCAAATGCAACATTCCGTTGTTTAGTTGTGCGACTTATTACGTTAAATCTTTTATTCGATATATATCGAATAGACTAAGTGCCTCACTCGCTGCATAATTGAAATTATGTTAACCGCACAAATTTACACGTTGTAACTATAAGTTTAACATTTCTACATATAAAGTGTAGTTTTAGCGTTAACGATCTCATTGCTACCGGAGTTGTAATTTAAATATAAGTCTGAATACTTCTGAGATTAATGTTATACATTCGCAATAACATTCGGCGATTTGTCTGTTTACAAATTGCACAAAATATGTATTTAGCATGTGTAAAGCAAGTGATTTGTAAGCACAGAAAAATAAGATGCCTTATAAGATTTTTTAAAGAATATTGTCAATTTCATATTGTAGATGTTGTAAAGTTATATTACAATATTTTGCACACACGATTGTGTTGTCATTTACAATTTCCATAAAATTTCTATTCCCTGAAAGTTTCATTGTGGTTGTTATAAAATTGAAATATTTTGCACAGCTGTTTAAAACAGCAGATCATCATCTTCTTCTTCCTTTCCTCCTTAGATGGAGCTGGCACCTGATCTCTTTCGAGACTCAATACGGCCAATTAACGAAATCTTAAGTCCCTTACGGGACAGGATAACTGATGTTCGTGTAGAGCTTGCCACAGCAGATCATCGAATGATGAACATTTTAAGAATATCAATGTAGAGTTCAGAATAGAGAGAAAATCTATATCGAAGTTCTTAAAATGTTCACCATTCTAATTCCTTGTTTTGTGTAGGCGTGCCGTTGAGAGTCCATCGTTTATTTGCCATCAGTCCACAGACCGCTTCAGATGCTTGTCTTCTGTCTTCGATTTCTTACTGTAAAAGCTCCCTCGTAATCAGTATAATCCGAGGAAGCTGTTACAATGAGGAATCACAAGAGTCTCTTCCAATGGATCTGCAATTTCAATTCGTAATCAAATTAAACATTCAGACTAAATAGATATTGTATGCGTCTTTCTATCTTTGCAGCTCATTTTATATCGAAGAAAGATAGAATCACGCTTTCGGCACGTGAGCGTCCAAAGCGAACGCAGCCACAGACGACACAGTGTGTCATTTCGTCCTTGTTTGCTGAATGTTAAAGAGAGACGAAATGATTCACTGTGTTTACACTGTGTCGTTGCTGGAAAGTATCCATTATTTTTCTGTAATGACATTGAGAAAAAATGACATTGAGCCAGTAAACTCGACGCGATTATCTTCGAAATATGCCAATGTCGTCAAGCTTATGATTAGGACGATTAATATAGACGTTGATCAATATACTTTACGTGATTAAGTAGATTATCAAAATATAAACATTAATGACGGGCGAACGCAGTATGTATATTGCTAGAAAGCACCCAATATAAAAAATAATGTTTTAAAAATTATTATTGATTAACGTTATTTTCATCTTTATAGCTCTTAAATTATATTAGTTTATTAAATTTTTTAGTTTTAATTAAATTATATTAAATTAATATAATAAAAAACCGCCGTTCCCTCGTTTCAAATATAGATCATTTTGCGCAGCCGCCTTACCGGCCAATTTTAGCTCCGACGACCGGCTAGCGATTTCGTCGATAGAATGACAATTTGTTTTTATCAAATATCTTTCGATCGAGCATTATTGAGACATGTATGTACATATATACTACACCTCTTACCTGTGAAGTTACCTTATCGTTTGTATTTCGCCGTGTTCGTATCGTGTTGCGATCCAGGAACCAGGTTCAGGTTCAGGTAAAAAGTTGGTTCCCCAGATAGCACAGACAATTAAAAAAGAATACTATTTTATGTCATCAATTCCGAATTCATTTTCAGATGCAAAAAGAATTCTTTTCTAAAAAGTTCAGAAAAAGAATTCTTTTTGCATCTGAAAATGAATTCGGAGTTGATGACATAAAATGGAATTCTTTTTGAATTCTTTTGAATTCTCTGTGCTATCTGGGTCCCAGCTCCCAGACAATGCGGAGCTGATACGACCATTCTCAAAGATTGTTTGTGAGTTCAATAAGAATATTACAGGTAAATCAAAATTATATAGGTAAATCAAAGATTAAAAGGGTGAAACAAAAGCTTAAAGCTTGCATCAGCAACTCTTTCAAAAATATCTTTGGGACGAAACACGTCCGAACACATTCGCTACCAGTTCGCGACTTAATTCGATCCAGGAACCGAGTGCCATTATCAGGAAGAAGAAGAAGAAGAAGTCGGTAGAATGATAGAATGTCAGCGTGCCAAAGATACGACTGAGAAATTGAGTAGATTCACTTTTTCGGGGTCATATCTTCCGGCACGCTGACATCACAGTCACCGCGTCATCGTTGCTCCTCTCATTGCTGTCGTCAGTACGAACGTCGATTTCGAGTTCTTTCGAAATCTCGGACAGCGAGGATAACATCGCGGCGACGTCTCGACGTCTCATCCTCGCTGTCCGAGATGACGATGGAACGATCACCCTCGAGTCGGTAACTAAACTTTAGTCGTCTCTAATTTACTGTTCACGCTATGCTAATAAATTAGAGACTAAACCGACCAACACGACTAAAGAGAATTATTACAAGAAACACAAGCCGACCGCCACTCGTCACTTATCAACCCTCCCGCTCAACGCTGCGCCGACGAACTGCGGTATACGAGCACGCACGTAGGATGTGGTAGGACGTAGGACGATAAACAACCACTTAAATTTCAAATCCGTCGTCGCCGACGTCGAGAACGAGAGACACTCGAGATTTTGACGCAGGTGTATCGATAACGATCGAGTCGAGATGTAGAACAACGTTGGCGGGAACGTTTGAATCGACAGTCATGGTGCACGAATACATAGATGGTCTAAACGGAACTTCCGGCTCGGAAGCAGCTGTTCGAGTGCGAAGGCATTCTCGACGCCAAGTATACGTGATACGTGGTATAAAATCGTGTGTTTATACAGTCGTAATAAAATATCCGAGATAATTCGATGGCTGGTGATCAGTTACGATGAGCTAAAATCAAGGGAGACGAAAGAAAATCGGTAATTGTTAATTAAGGCAAATTGTTTGTTATTTCACTGTTCACCACTGTTGACAGAAATCGGGAGGAAACTTGCCGGTTAAATACTAGTTATTTCAGCGAAATGTTAAATTCAATAATTTGCGATGCAATGAATCGAGTATACCTACAACTATATACAATTTTCAATAAAAATTATGTCATTTTGCAAGATAGATGTTTTTGATATTCAGTCAACTGCGATATAAATAATGCCAAGTTTTCAGCATTGAATGTTGCGAATGAAATGTGAACTATATATACCTGCAGGCATATTAGAATTGTTCGTTAGATCTTCTGTCTACATTTTTAAATAAAATTACTACCGTTTGAATTTACATAACTTGTACAGCATACGTTGTAGCGTTAATCAGTCTTTACATTTTCAGTTTTTAAGTTTATCGCTAATTTGTAATATAAACTTTTACAGTTTCAAGATGCAGAAATTCAAGAGAGCTCAAGCGCAGAATAAGCTGTCCATCGAAAGGCACTTGGAAGCCAACGCGTCGTTGAATTCGTCTAGCGAGGAGGAGGATGAAACGAATGAGGAGGATGTTCAAAATGTAGTGGGCAAAATATTGTCGGCATACCAGGGACAGAACACAGATACGGAGAAAGTGATATCGTACCTGGTTAATTCCTTTCAGACCAGCAGCGCTGTTTGCTTGATATGCATATCAACCATCAAAAAGATGGATCCAGTACGTTTAAATAGTTTCTATAATTTCTCCATCTAAATATCAATCAATATAATGCGTGAAGGAATTTTTAAATTTGATAAATGTAGTCAAACTGCGTGTCTCATATTCTACTAGCTTACTATTAAAAAGTTTACTGTTTAAAAGTTAACTTTCAGTAACACTGTGTTGAATGTGCTGATGAAAGCAGTTTATTATCACTTCTCTATTCTTTCTACGCAGATATGGAACTGCGACAAATGCTACGCATTTCTACACATGTCCTGCATTCTACACTGGATCAACGACAGTTTGAGTTACAAACGGGCTAAAGGAATTACCCCGATCTGGGCCTGGTGCGTATTTATCATTATTTCAAAACAGAATTCCATAATTTGCGCGCCAAGACTTGTGTTCAATATAAAAATGCTAAAAATGCAATATTACAGTCCAAAATGCCGTATGGAATACGATCAGGATCAGATTCCAAGATCGTACAAATGCTTCTGTAAGAAGACTGTGGATCCTCTGCATCAACCCTGGGTTATTCCGCATTCTTGCGGCGAAAGCTGCGGCAAGCTTCTGCAACCAGAGTGCGGTCACAAATGCGTGTTGCTCTGCCATCCTGGGCCGTGTCCACCTTGCGCCAAGATGGTGTCGGTTAAATGCTACTGCGGGAAGCTGCCGGCGCAGCCGCGACGTTGCAACGCCAAAAACTGGAGCTGCGGGACTGTGTGCAACAAAAAATACGAATCTTGCGCACACAGTTGCAGTAGCCTGTGTCACACTGGCGAATGTCTCCCTTGCGTAGAAGTGGTGTTACTGAACTGCCGCTGTAAGAGTAACGAGAAGGTAGGCAAGTGCCACGAGGGCACGTGGATCTGCGAGAAACCCTGCAACAGGAGATTCTCCTGCAACGTGCACAGCTGCGAGAGCACTTGTCACCTACCCGGCGATTGCGGCAACTGTCCCCTGGAAAAAAACAGAACCTGTCCCTGCGGGAAAAAGCGATACGACGTTTCCTGCAGGCGGCAGCAGGTGCCAACATGCGGCGACACGTGCGGCAAATTACTCGACTGCGGCTCACACTTCTGCAACATGCGATGCCACGCCGATCGGTGCGGCCAGTGCCTGGAGGTCGTGACGAAGGCGTGCAGATGCGGCAGCTACACGAAGGAGGTCGCCTGCGCGAAGGAGTTCCACTGCAACAAGAAGTGCATGCAGATGCGCCTGTGCGGCAGACACATGTGCAACAGGAAATGCTGCGACTGCATCGCGAAGAACGCGTCGAATCCTTGCGAGAAGACGTGCGAGAACACGCTCAACTGCCGTAAGCACAAGTGCGCCGCGCCCTGCCACAGCGGCCCCTGCTATCCGTGCACCCGAACGGACGTCATACAGTGCCGATGCGGCGGCAGCAAGATAACAGTGCCGTGCGGCACCAGGAAAAGGATCAAGCCGCCACCGTGCAACAAGTCCTGCAAGATTCCGCCCATCTGCCATCACAGCAAGAGGGAGACGCACAAGTGTCATCAGGGCCCGTGTCCACCGTGTAAGAAGATCTGCGGACTGACGCACAAGAGATGCGGTCACTCTTGCCCGACCACTTGCCACACCAAGGTCTGGGTGAAGAGCCGGACAAACGGCATGAAGGCGCAGCCGGTTGGACCCTGGGAGAAACCAAAGGATGTTATGGAACTGAAGACCTTGCCGTGTCCACCGTGCGAGGTTTCCGTGCCTGTCACCTGCCTCGGTGATCATGAGACGCGCTCTTGGCCGTGCCACATGTCGAAATCCAGCTCCTGCGGCAGACCCTGCGGCCAGCTACTACCGTGCAGGAATCATACCTGCGAGTTGGTCTGCCACAAGCTACAGACCGCCGACGACGAGTCCAACAGCGGTATCGCGTGCATGGAGTGCGAGAAGGAATGCAGCTTCGCACGACCGTCAGGCTGCCCGCACACGTGCCCGCAACCTTGTCATCCAGCGCCGTGTAAACCGTGCAAGCAACTGGTGCGCATCTCTTGTCACTGCGGTATTAGCACTCTGTACCGGCATTGCGTAAACCTGACGTCTGCAACGAGCAAGGAACGGGACGAGTTACTTAAATGTGGAAACCAATGCCCAAAAAATGTAACTACGTTTATGTTCAATGAAATATGTATATATTTTTTCCTCTTCTGTTTCTATTTTTTTAAACGAAGTATAATCTGTTTCTTTGTTTTTAGTATCCGTGCGGCCACCGTTGCGTCAATGATTGCCATCCAGGAGAATGCAAAGGTGGAGAAGGATGCAGCAAGAAAGTTAGATTGTGGTGTAAGTGTAAACGGATCAAGAAGGATTTTCTCTGTTCGTTTCTGCAAAAGGAGCAGATTATTGTAGACTGCGATAGCGTGTGCGAGTCATTGAAGAATGAGAGAAAAGAAGCCCAGAAAGCTATGATAGCGAAGAAACTGGAAGAGGAGGAACTACGCAATCGGGAAGAGATCGAGAAGTTTGAGAAGAAATTCAAGCCACGACGAAAAAGGAAGGACAAATATGATAGCTCGAAACAATCCCAAGAAAACACAAAGAATAAGTATCGCAACGCATGGATTTTAGCAATTATCGTGAGCATTATAGGGATAATAACGTATATGATCGTTCCTGACTTGAGTATACCTCGATTGAGCTGATTCTGCAAACTGATTTCAAATTTGTGATCATTTATGATAATAATCATTAATAATTGAAAGATTTGTGATGTATTAAACGCTTATACATGTATTACTGTAAGCATGATTCCATTTATGTAGCTTATATTGCTAATAGAAATAGTTGTGTAATTGTAGAAGACTTCATATATATATATATATATATATATATATAT
>VBVR01000688.1:0-43381 GCA_011638315.1 Tetramorium parvispinum | reverse complement strand
CCCTCTTGGTGATAGTCACCAGCGAGAATAGCGGCATAACAGCACGAAGCATGCATTGATAACGTCACCGTTCGAGCGAGAACTACATACATTCCTGACATGTGTTTTACGCTGATCATGTTAAACAAGCGACTTCGAGTGCTATTAATCTGCGATGTTAGCAGAAATCAAATAATCGATGAACGCATGTCGATAGAATTTTTATTATTTGCAAATTTGCAATGATTTTAATATCTTTAGCATTTTGAGATAAAGCTACTATTGTTAATATGAAAGATGTAATTTTTTAGATTTTGTTTAGCTGTGTATGATGTTTTTGTATGGAACATTTTCCGAATCGTTTCCATCGCATTGTAAGATGTTCAATGTTTTGCGGTTCATAAAAATCTTCGACCCCTCGAAGAAACGGGGAAGCGTTTCATCGTTCGACGATCACGATCGGTTCGTTCGACGGAATGCGCATAAAGCATTGACGATTACCAGAAGCAAATTGCAGGTTACGAATACGGCGTATTCAAGGAGCTTCAAGGAGTAAGTTCCTACGGACTACCAAGTTTCAGGAAAGACATTGATCCTCGTTTCTTTGTTGATATTCCATTTTGTGCAGATCGAAATATCGCGCAATATTATATTTTTATTTTCTTTTTAATAGTGCAAAGCTTAATAATATTATTACTATAAAATTCCGCATATTATTCTCACATATATAAGAATCTGCGACCGAATAGAATTGATTCTGATTTAAATTTTGACGCGCTCTAAAAATGATATTTAATTCTGTAATGCAATGAAGTATTAGAATCGTAAATGAACAAAATGTTGATAGCTCGCCTGTTTGAGAAAGAAAATACTTGTTGCAAGAAAATACTTTTTTTTCTTGCTGTTAATCTGGTGACAAGCATTGTCTTGCCGTTACAAATGCGTTACGAAAAGAAGTAGTATAAGAATAGCTCTTTCTAGCTGTTTACCTAGATTACCGTACATAACGGTGCTGCAATGTCCAAGCGTTAATGCTATTTTGTCACTGCTTTATATTCCCATGTGTTTTACATTCTATTATCATTTGCGTATGCAAATATTTGCCGAAAGGTTTGAGAAATTTATTAATAGAATATTTGCTGTGTTTAACTTAAACATTTTTATTTCCTTAAAAATGTACATGCTCCAGATATGATACATATGCAATATAAATGATTCGCTGAGAGTTAATCGTATATGTATATATATGCGTGCAATAGTAATGGCATATGTAACCTGTTATTATTTTCGCAACACCTGTCATGGAACAACTTGTCAATTCGAGCGACTTCCGGACGCAATTAGGCTATTCGTACGTTTGGGGTTACACTTTGTGCGGATGAATCGATTAACGCCATCTGTCTTGATATAGAAAAATATATATTTGAAAATATAAACTATTTTTTTTAATTAAAATTTATTATTGTCGGTTCTTTTGAAATTTTTATATTTCTCTGAGAAATTATTTTTTTAGTCCAATCAAATTTTATATTTCAATTCTAGCCGGTTTCAATTTTAGCTTAAGTTTAAATTTACTATTATTTAAGCTGATATTCGCTAATGCAATTAGACGAAAGGATGGGAATTGTAACACGTCATGGTGATTAATACGAAACATTTTTTGTTTTGCTTCTGTTTCCGGACGATCCTGTGCCATCGTCCTCGCGTTCGTGCTTTCTGCACCCACGCCAACTCACGTCGAGGTTCAAGGTTTCTCTCGCGGTCGCTCTCATGAAGAGGCGTAGCTTTCATTCTCACCGTTAACAATAATCGCAAGAAAGCGGCAGCTCTCAATATGTCTGCCGTTTATCGACACTCCCACCGCTGACGCATTAATGCAAAATGAATGTTACCTCGCTCATATTCGTACGCACATTATTGCGTTAATTAGTTCTTATCCGGTTAAATAAGTTTTCCACTCTTCGCAGCAGCTTAAAAGGAAAAAGAAAGCAACCGGCAATGTCTTTCAAACGCACACATTTAATGCATTTTGCACTACGTGTTACAATTGTTCCCATAGTGTAGCGCAAAATGTAGCGCTTTCTCTTTTACTATTTGTCTCTCTAGTGTCACCGGTTGTACAATGCTTCTGTTGTACGCGATTTCCGTATTCGATGATCTGGTTTCTCCATTCCAACTATACAGTGCTTCTGTTCTACGCGATTTCCGTATTTCTTGATCTTCATTAAAATCCGTTAGAAGGATATAACGTTATTACATGCTACATGCTCCAATCTAGATTCATATCTGTACGTAATTCAAGCTTATGTTGCCTTAGAAAAGATTCCCAAATAAAAAAACCGGATAAAATATGTGGATAAAATATTTGCTAACTGTATGAGTCATTTATGCTATTTAGAATCTTGAGGACTTTTTCTCGGCTGTGTGAATGAGACTTCTCGTTCGAGTTCCGTCGAAAAAGAAAACGCTGAATCCTACGTGCTGATATAAATATTGAAATCAACGGTGTAAATTATTCAATGTTTTTAAGAAATTTTTTTATCGCCCTACATATTGGATGCTCATATTTCGCGATATGCTCCAAATAGCACGACGATTGACCACAAAATACCATTTGAGGAGGCACGTCTCTTTGAAATAAAAACGGTGCTGTTACCTAGGATGAAAAAAGCTGTATCTTCCAGCTGCCGGCTGCCCGTGATCGATGTACACCTGACCCGATCTTCCCTTAGGATTTAACTTCGCGATTGGCAGAGCGAAGATATAGGATACCAACACGTGCCATCCCTGCTGTCGGGACACAGCTGTTTCGCGATTCACGTGATACAGATGTACGCCTCGTGTCGTCAATTCAGGGAAATTACCCAAAGAGATTAACTCAAGAGAGGGATTTAGCAACCCTCGATCTTTTGCACGAATTATCTGACAGTTGACAATTTTACTTTCGTCGACTGTATCCCCTGTGTCTCCTGTGCGTTTTTATCTTCATCAATGTAGATCAATTTGAGTGATGCGATTTTTAGCAAGAGATCTCGCTTTCGTGCTTCGTGCCTCTTTTTGCGATAAAAAGAAATTAAACTTAATTGCGTCTGCAAAGCAGAGCGTCGTAACGAAGAAGCAGGAGTGCCCGAAGGTCCCGTGATGTCACAAGTCGCTGGCCCATGAATCCGGGACTCGTTTCGGTGACAATAGAGTAAGACGTAGCGCAGGCTTGTATCGAACGACACGCACACAAGCAGTGGCTCGACCCTTGAGGGAGAGCACACGCGTGGCTAATGGCTGATGGAACCTGCTACGCGATTCTGACAGCAGGTGTCTGGGAAGCGACTTCTCTGACTCATCGCCAGGTGATATCGCCCGATGCAGGAAGGAAGGAACCGGAAACTCGCTTGCAGAAGGTTACAAACCGCCTCTTTCGCTTTCCTTCACGAACGAAAGCAAAGCTGCACGTCTCCAGCTTTGATTTCATGATCAAGAGACCGTGTCGTTACTTTGCGCATCCTTCGAACTTCATCCGTTTCGCCACGGCTTATTAACTTTACCTTGCCGTAGCTGATGTCGCTGCAGACGGTTCTGATACCTGATTACTCGGTATATTTTATGGTTATTGGATGTTTACTATTACACAACTTGCTACTGCAGTTGTGTAGACAAACGATAGCAAAAGTTAAATCGATACTCCTATTTATGGAGTGATCGGTGTATCGAATAAAATACTAAAACGAGTTTTGTACAATAAAAATGAAGAACTTTGCTCGAAGGATTCGATTTAATTTAATTTTTTTTTAATTACGTATCTATATGCGAAATTTATAAAATATATGAAACAAGTTTGAAAAAGTAATATCTGTTTCATTAATTTGTGACTTTAACTGTCCATAAATTTTCTTTTTACTATTATTAACTACTTAATTTTCGAGATCATGTTATCGATATGAGCCCTATAATCTCTCAAGATAGCTTCCAATCGCGAGTGAGCCTACGCGAAACTATAATGTCGTACATGGCAAACCATGGTTGCACAACGGTTGCTCGTTCGAGGAAGTCGAAAAGGAATAACGAGAGGAAGAAATGGAGAAGCGAGAAGTATATGAAGCGGGCGGTGGTAGGGATTAGGACGAGGCGAAGTCGGTCTAGAAGGAGAACAGAAAAGGGAGCCGTGTCTAAGAACCACGTGTGGGAAAAGTCTGCGATGCGAGACTGAGAAACGCGTGCGTTCGATCGTAAGTTCGCACGTGCATGCGTGTGTTGTTTTACTCTCGCACGCATACACGCACGCATGTAGAAGTGCGCGCGAATGTGTCTCGACCACCTACGCGTGTTAACATACGCATGACTTTTCTTTTCGCTCATGAAACCCGCACTCCATGACACATCGTCGTCGTGTTCGTCAGATAGCATATGGAAATTGGCACTTAGTTGCAGGAAGCATGAATAAATTAGCTGTTGATTTTTTAAATTTCCACGAAACAAATTACACTTTCCTTGAATTGACGCTTGTAATAGAAAAATATTTGAAAGTAAAGTCTAGAGAGTTTATGAAAGATATACATGCGGTAATAAAAATAATTAGAATTATTAAATTAATAAATTTATTAATTTATTCATAAACTTATGAATTTGTTAATTTAATAATTCTAATTATTTTTATTATTAACTTTTGAAATTGTTAGTTGGAATATAGAAAATACTTTGTAACTCTCGATATAATAATTTGAATAATTTGAATGTTTTTTAAGTCATAACTCATGCTTGGTCTACTTTGTTAATTCGGGCCATCGTCTGGCAGGACTTATCTAATCCTGCCTATCTTTATACTCGAGTAACTTCTTTAATGTGGATCAGCTTGTGAAATCTAACGCTTCGAAACATTCGCCGGTTAGTGCATCTGTAACACGAAAGGTTTTAGTGGACCAGAACCGTCTCGCTCATCTCAAGTTCTGGGAACTGAATCTTGTCTAGATAAAAGTTGCAGCGCTTGCGCATGTTTCACCTAACATCGGTGATAAACTTTCTCATGATAAACCTTCCATGCTTTCATTGCAGTTTATAATAACCGGGAATTATCTTGTTAATGAAAACCGTTAATAGCATGTGCTATTTTTTTAACTTTTTACTGGAGATAGTTTAAAATTTAATATAAATGACAGACGAGTTTTCCTTTTTTTTTTGTACGGATGTGAGAGTTCCTAGAAGACCGGTTTCGTTTACATTTGTAACGTGGATTTAATTAATAATTTGCACGACACAAGAAGGTAGCTTAATAAATTTCGCTTTTTAGTGTCCCATTATTGATGACGAAAGGCGCAGGCGTTTGCAACATATTCATTTCGCGCGACCCAGTTTCGTTGTTGAACGCTATTGGGATTATAATCGGCTTGCTCGGACAACACATAACGTGACGGAATACGTTAAGAGCATGATACTTTTCTGTACGCAACTATCACTTGAAAGATTACCATTTAATATACTCGCGATTTGTATAATCTCGAGAAATTCGATCTAGCGTAACACGTTGCTTTTTACCTCTGGCGCTATCAATGACATCACCGCATACTCCCACACCGATCTCGATCACCACGATTCTAGAGTGGTCGTCTAAAAGGAACTGCGATAGTGCGTGCGTGATGTGACTCATGATTTCGATATCCTTAAAGGGTATGTCAGACCGCCTTTCGATATCATCGATAGAGTGGAAGTTCGCTTCAAGCGGATGTACCGGAAACAAGCGGTAATCCTTAGCGGTGGGAGCAAAAAAATTTACCTACAAAGAACTGTTATCGCTTTTTTAACAGTAAACCAACGACGTTCGTGCGGCGATAGTGCGCTTACATAGAATTTTAACGCTTTAAACGGGAGCATTGTGGGCGCGGTCGCGTATTAGAGTGCAGTAGCGCTGCAGAAGCGAGGTAAAAAAAAGGGGGAAAGAAAAGAACAGGAGTGCAACCGGCGCGGCGGTTAACTACCGCTGATAGGCGCCTGGTTATCCGTTCTTGCGGTTCTTCTAGCTGCACGGCCATTCGACGCATTCCTGTATTCTACGGCATCGATGTCGAGGCACGCAAATGGGAGACATTTCCTTCTATTTTCCATTGATCATCATTCCCCCCCCCCCTCCGAGTTTCTTTTCGCCGGCAGGTCGATTAAGCAATTTTCTTCTCGCCTGGAATTTTGTTACGTTCGTTAGACGCATCCTGCATACGATCATTTCCCGATTCTTATTCGTAATGGATTATCGTGATGAAATCGCTACCAATAATCATGCCATTGAAATTGTTCCGTCTATATAGTTTCGCCAATAAGGATGTTGATGCAGCATAGCAATGAATATTTATGATAAGTGACACCTATATAATGATATCATATAATGATATATAACATATGATATATAATTGTATTAAATAACAATGATATAATCGTTATTAATTAATACAATTATATATCATATATTATATATCGTAATTATTTAATATTTATATGTATTGTTAAATTTTGACGAGAGGGAATATAATATTTATAGCCAATATCAGTGTTTATGATTTTAAACATTTCTAGAAACAGAAGATTATATACATACGCATGCCTTATAATTTTGCGATGTACGCATCTTCTTTATGTTAATACGAGAAATATTTGAAACATCATACAAAATGATTCCAAAAATGATCAAAGAATAATGATATTCACGTGTAATAATAATTGTTTGACGCTATGCGCAGCAATTATATAAATACGCATTGGAAAAAAGACAACGCCTTCGGAGAATGCTAAGAACGTTACAGAAAATTACTGATGTCTCTCCGATGTTTTCCTACCGCGGAACGTAACGTACTAATGATAATGATTCGGAAAGCTCTTCTTATCCCGAGCTCGTGCCGGTCATTTCGCGCGAGGATACAAAGGAGAGGGGCACATTTTCGAAGAAACCCCACGGAAGACGTTGCTCGTAACGTCGTAAAATATGCAGTTAATGTGCGCAAAGTGCCTCCCAACTTCTTTGTGGCTAAACTAAATGTTCAGGCTTCCCCTGGTTCTTTTCTTTGCACCAGAGTGCTACCTTTGTCTTTCTATAAATCGTGCAGGCAACTTAAATCTGGATGATGTCTGAAGGTGACAATTTGAAGAGAGCAATAACGATTTAAAGAGGATCGGAATATGATCAAAGCATAGAATCTGCGCTTAAGAAAACGATATTTAATTTTTTCTGTATTCAAAAAATATTTTCCTTTACATTTGTTAAATTCGAATTTTGTTAGTTAATCTAATTTAACTAATAACTCCGGTAACAAATTTCATCGAAGCAATTTTTAAGGATCATTTATTTTAAATTTCTTTTTTTCGCGTATCTTTATTCCAGATCTCTTACAATTATTCTTTGTCTTTATCGTACCGGTCGCTTATTAATAATACGGATTTTCTTCCAGAAACAAATTATCCATTCGAATCTTCTTAATTACCCAAACGGAAGTTATAATTAGTTATTTTTTTAGTACATATAATATCCGTCTTTATATTAATTAGTATTGTTATAATTATTGAATTGTTCAGGCTCTGCTTGGTTCGTTTGGATAAAATTGAGATTTTATTATCTAAGATACGTTACACTTAATTAAAAATATATCACATTAGAGCGCTAACTCCTCCGCATGAAGGAGATGCGCATTAAAAGGGAAGAAGAGGAAGTAGCCAACGGCAGCAAATACAGAAGCGAGTTTTGTTCTTAGCAGAGTCTACTCGGAGAGGCTCGTGGGCAGGTAAACACGCGTTCGTACGAGACATTCTCGTGGGAATCCTCATGCTGAGAATCGTTAGTGCTTGAATTAACGGCGGACAGGTAATCATCATCGTTGTAATTTTGTTGCTCTCACGACTCGACGCAACACGCCGTCGCTTCGCTATTACTGACGATTTGGTAAGGTAATGTAACGCGTTAATGCACCGTGATAATATCGTCTCTAACAAGGTTTGCGCTGGATCATCATCATTTTTATACGTTCTTAATGCACTAATACGCTATCGGCGACAGAAATCAAGACGGCTACATCTCTAATTGTCACACAAAAAGTAGTATCGCAATATATAATGATCAATTATGATCGTTCAATGTAATCGTTTTAATGTAAATTTTATTGTTTGGTTCCACGACAATGGGGGTCGTGATTGAACATTTTATTAAAAGATTTACAGCGTGTACTCTATTTATAAAGATACGTTCGCCATTATTCACAGGAGATACGCTGTTATCAATTAATCAACTTCAGGAATAAAGCTAGTGGACACGGTAGCTGCCTCACGTGGGAGTAATCGTCTCGAACAAGTCTGGAGTCTTTAACTCGATCCCTGAGAATTGCTTCCTTCAATTCGAACAGTGACTCATTGCAGTAACACAATGATCTCTGCTTTTCTGCCTACTTTGTATAACTACTCTTGATTATAATGCAATTTAACTTAATGAGAAATTAGAGATAGATAAGAAACAAATTCTTTTTCATATATTTTTCATTGATAGAATTGAATTGAAGATGGAATACGTTATGTAATTCGGGAAAATTCATAAAAATTTTAAGAATTGTAATTGTAGAAGAATAGAAAGCTTGTTTAATTTCTTGGGTGATATTTATTTACTTACGAAAATTTTACACTTTTTAATAAGAAAAAATGATTTGAAAGAGACGACTTTTTTAAAGAAAAGATAATAACTTGTAAATGAGATAACCTCGCTCTTAATTGAGAGATTTCCTCCTAGAAGAGAGATTTCCTTGCGCGACGAGATAACTGAAGAGAATTTAAAAGTGAGAATATAAATGTATGAAGGAAGAGCAAAAAGCGGCAAAAAAAATAAGCAAAAGTGGCGCCGCAGTTTTTTTATGATGAATAATTCAATTAAAATGCAAAATAAACATCCATTAATTTTGTAAGCACAAAAATTAAATCTCACGTAATTCTCTAATCTCTAATTATTTATCAAAATTTTGATAAGACTTTAATACGTTTTATCAGTAGATGTTGCGTTATTAAGGCTATATTAATAAGAATATAATCATTATTCAAATTTGAAAAGATGAATCATGTACTTTTCGTAATCATATAGTTAAACGATGCGAAGTGGTGTGTATTGCATCAAACAAAAAGAAATCAGAGTATCCAGTGAGGTATTATGATTCCATGAGAATACATCACACTTTACACCGTCTAGTATCAGGGCCAATCGGAGTACATGTCGAGGGGGGGGACCCCGATATTATTAAGGCACACTTGAGACGGCAGGTCACACGTGGTTCAGCCACCGTGACCACGTGGTAGGCAATGGTATAGTAAAATGCCCACGAGATAGGAAAGATGGTGGTTGAATGGGAGACTAAGTCGAAAGGGGCAGAAGAGTGTGGAGGTCAGGTTAAACCGGAAGCCGCCACCGGAACAACGTCTACTTTGTAGGTTCACATGGCCGACGTTCACCCGTAGGGTCAAGATAATTTTCTCGTGTCAGTACAAATGCTCGCATCAGATAAAAAAACAGTTTCATATCGTATGCATGACATAATATTCTTTGAAAACATCTTCAAACGCGACCAGTTGTCGTTATAACGTACGTATACGTACAAAGTAAAAATCAGAAAATAAAATCCAGAAGGTACTAATCCAAGCTTAAGATAGAATCGTGAGCATTTAGCATCTTTTAGCATTTACGAATCTTTCTCGCGATTTATCGGATGAAGAACCGTAGCTATATGAATATGTAAGAGATAGTAGTGGATGAATATGCTAACAAGAGTTGCTTACTGAGAGCGATGTCTATGTGTACGCATTAGAATTCAAGATTTTGATTTGTAACAAATATGACAACAATTAATTAGCAAAATAAATTAGAATCTGTGTTAATTGAATGAGATTTTACTATAAAAGATAACTGTCTAAATTTGTAAGACTATAAATATACTTTTTAAAATTATTTTTGCATAACTTTAGAATGAATTATTATGACATATTAAGGTTAATGTTATTAATGACTATAAAAATCACTTATTAATTAATAGTTAGTAATAAGTTAATTAATAAAAACAACATAATTATAATAACTTATTATTGGTTTGATAAGTAAACTTAATTTATAACCTATATTAGATTTTTACTATATTTGACTATATTTTCATGTTCAAGTAATTATTATGATTCATAATTAATTGTTTATTATTCTGGCTATCTGATAGAGTTAGTATAGTATTGATATGTTTGATTCAAGCTTATTCTGATAGTTAAGTGTGTCATACCATGAGAAATACGCTGTCAGATTTACAGTTCCTAAGAGTAATGCTCCGTAGAAAACTGTTACGATTGATGAAAATATATCCACCATTGTTCTTATGAGATTAATACAGATAAAAAATCAGATATTTATAAACAACTTACATGTAGGCACAAAATATTTCGAAGATAATTTTATCAAATCTTAATTTTTGTTACTTTTTATTTAAATTAAAATTTCTAAAACATTAAAGTAACGTCTCATCTTGTGTTAGAGTAAATTAATTAATTCATGAAACAGTAAATGACCGGAAATTTCGTCGGCAGAACTTACGGAGATATGTCTGTTTAAATATTTAAGATAGCCTGGAGTGGAAAATAAAATTAATTATCTGGATGGAGTTATCTAGGACTCGGTGATGTTGATTTAAATGCTTGGTGACGTGCCGACAGGTGTACGCGTTTGAAGGTTTTATAGTTGAGGTCGGCACGTATATTTTGTATTAGTAAGTAGTTCGAAGGAGAGAATCTCAATATCGATAAGCGAATACCAGTGATAGAGCACACAGGTATGCTTGGCCACACCTCGTACGTGTAAGAAATGTATGATAATCGCAAATTGTTACAACTACTATTCTTTGCTCTACTGTTTTTTTTTTATTTTTTCAACATCAAGAGTTTAGAAAGAAACATAAATTTTAGCTGTATTATTTATCTTTTTATTGTTATACTAAATTAAATGTTCTATCTTATATGCGACTCTATATGTGACTCTACATATCTGAATAATTTTTCTATCTCTCTTGAAGGAGAAATCGAATCGCTTTTATCAAGGAAGAAACAGCGGAACGGAGTAATGTTGGTGCTTATCAATATGTAGTAATATTACAAGTTTACAAGTATAAATTTAGAGTAAAATTTATATATTGTATATCATAAGATATGTACATATAGATATAATCTCAATAAAAACAATCTTCTATGATACGTGACTCGATATCGAGACGCGCACGTGCTCCTGCGCTCGTATACATCGTGCATGAGTAATATTGAGGTACCAGCTGTGAGTAGTACTACGATCACGTATACCGTGATTCAAAATGGCAGACGGCGGGTCAACATCCTCCCGCCCTGGAGAACGCGATCCCGTGTTCTCGGCGCGCTCACAACCATCGTACGGTGGCGCCGCCGAGCAGATCTTTTTAACGAAAACTGGTTTGTGAAGCTGCGACCGTGGACCACTCTCGCTCACGTTTCGTTTGACCTCGGTTCGCGTCTACAGAGAGGAACAAAGAACCGCTCACTCGTACTATCCAGGAGAGAGCGCCATCGAATATACGCGATGTTCCAAATCTTATGAACGATAGAGGATAATGACTTTCTTGAGATATATTGCTATAATAAAACTAAGAATATGTCTTTGGATAAAATACAATAATTATGGTTATATACGAAATATAAGTTAGATAATATTTGCTGTAAAGTAATGATATTTGTAATAATTATAATATGGAAATGTTAAAATTTGTGATCTGATATAATATTCAGAAAGAAACTTTCGCGGAACAGCGCATTCCTTAGCGACGTGGGAGATTTTAATTTTTAATAGTAAATGGATGGTAATAACATCTTGTGCAGCATGGCGGGAAGATGGTCCATCAGACCATCTTCCCGCCACTATGGCCGGCGTTGAAATCACCCTTGGTATAAATTCGCGGGAACTGCGCACCAATAGGAACCTTTCCCGCGCTGCCTTTGTCCTTGGATGTTTTTTTCCGAAAAGCAGAGGCGATGGTAAAGGTCATCCCCATGGACCGTAAGGAGATGTTCGTTCTTTCACAATTTTCATACGCTATCATGTGCAATAATGTTTTTCGCAATATGTAGACGTAAGAATATTATTCTTGTAATTTAGTAAAAAAAATTTGATATTATTTTTTTGCAATTACTTTGATTTCTGTATTACATTGTTTTATTTAATGTTATTTATAATGCATTATTTAACAAAGTAAAGTACTACGGTTACAATTAATTAGAAACTCTCGTGGATGTGACTAATTAAAACTTACAAGCAAATATTAAATTCTGATGCCGTGTTGTAGATATCTTTGTAACTTCATGGCAACATATTCGTTAATATCGATCTTTTGTTACGCAAAATCAACCGCAAGTACACTTTCGATCGATTAGTTTAACAGACAATGGATGCGAACAATCGCACAATGGAATATCTGATTTCTACTGTGAAAGAGGAGAACGCGGAGCGTCAAATAGCGAGCTAGAGATAAACTTAATATTTATGATAATTTGAAACGAAACTTTGAACAGCATACTATGAATGATAATTATTGCTCGATATCCGTTCATTTAATCTCCCATGTATCAATTAAATGCGAAACTTATTCCTGTTTAGTTTTTACAATCGTTAAAAGGAAAGGAGTTTCTTAGGGAGGAGTGGTGATAATCGGTTTAAATCGAAAGAGGATAATGATCTTAGTCCGGAAACTTGTTCGCCTTCAGCGGACCGAAGTCACTTATATGTGGCGACTCATAGAAGACGCAGCTTCAATATTCACATAAAGAAAAGGCAACGCGCAGTTTAAATATAAACTTTTAATTGATAAAATGATAAAATGACTTCAATTCATTCTATTTTATTTTTTCAATTTATTATTCTACATCTCCCTTTATCCGTCAAGGAAGACCGTTAGTGGGTTTGAGTTGAGCGATATATTATTTTTTTTATCCAGAAGTCATAGTTAATTCTCTCTTGGCCACCTACGGCGTGCTCCGGATTGTAAACATGGAAGTGCGCAGGACAATTTGGCGAAGACCGTCGACGGCGACGATACAATACACTTTTACTCCAGTTTGAATTGTGGAACCGGTTCTCTCTCTCGTAACAGGCCACGCTAGCCTCCTTTACTCTACTCGTATACTCGTACAACTCGCTTCTTGGCCTCTTGGAAAACCGGTTCTTTGTTGATCCTCCTCTCGCGTATCATCCCTCCTTTTCTGCCTTACCCCTCCTCTTTCTCTCTCTCTTTCTTTCTCTTCAAGTAGTATGGCCTCCTGCAGGCTATACGAAAACAACGGGTTTTCTCCTCGCGCGCTGGAGACTCGAGATGCGATCGTGGTTCCTCTCGCGCGCGGTTAAAATGCATGTCAGCTGTATTAACCTATCTACCGGGTATATGAAACTCGTCCTCCTTATGCCGTTACAAAATAACCTACTTCTGTTAACAACTAATTTTTCTTCACGCTATTGCGCGATGATAACAAGAAATGATTAATTTTTCTAAGAATAAAAAGAATCGTAGGATTGGGTAAAGGTGGAATTAAACCACAGTAAACCGATTAATATTTCAATGTTTATTATTATTACCGATTAATATTTCATGCGTTTATTTAATTTTTTTTTATGGACGCCCCAGGCTTAATGCTTCTCGAGAACATGTAATTAATGTCACATTAATATACAATGAACTTTTGTTACATACTCGGGATTGATGAGCGAATACTGGAGCGGATACGTTCACCGGGAATTCCACGTGAACCGCGCACGGTCGCGTATTGCAAAACCGTTTTTGCGCAAGTTCCGCCGTTTCGCGCGTTCGATTCAGACATTTTCTCGGTATCAACTTGCTAAAGCTAAGGCATTAAATCAAACGATGATTCTGCTTTAATCTCGACATCCCGCCACGTGCGTATAAACGTCGCCTCGTTGATGCCGCCTCGTGGACGGCATCGCCATCATAACAGCGTAGAGGAAACCAGTTTTGCCCTCACGCTCCCGCTCTCTTCGCCTGCTCTTCGTGGCATTTTGTATTTTTTCCTTCTGCGCCGTAGTCGTCGTCGTTGTCGTTTTCTTCTTCTTATCGTGGTGAACGGCGCACGTGCGAGTAGCACCTTGGAAAGTGGAGAGACTCGACTAACGCTTCGCACGAAGAAGGGGAGAACAATAGTAGATATCATGAAAATCTCCGAAAACCAACTGGCAATAGAATTGCGACTCTTGCTCACATCGCATTTCGAGTTTCTTTGAAAAAAAAATTTATCTTATATGATCATTTTAAGATAGATGTTGTTAAATATTGTTTAGATTAAATATTGTTAGAAAACAAATAAATTTTTTATTATACAATTTATGAATGACTTTATATGGCATTTTCTCGCTACTTAGTAATTTATATTTCAAATTGGATCACATTCCGTGGCTGGATTCAATCTTGCTGGTCTCAATCTTTTTAGATTTAAATTTGTAATCAGAGCGTTTGAGCGTAATGATTGAGTACTTGTCGGCTCGATGTAATCAATGAGTTTGTCCTTTTTCTCAGTGATAATTATGCTGATTGCCTTGGACTCGTCGTGGTTGGAATTCGCCTACTAAACCTTGTAGGAAGCGATCGAGCTGCAGGTGCACGCAGATACAGTGATTGCACTTTCCCCTTACTTTATACAATTTGATATCAATATAATCTTCTTAGTACTTATGTCCATTCACAGTTATATGAATTTCACAATGTAGTGATTGATTCACGATTGATGATATTATATTTATTTTGAGTTATCAGAATATCTCCTTATAATTCGAGATACATTTATAGTCATGTTAATAATTGAATTTTAATGCGAATATTTTGACTAGAATATGTTTATGAGAAGGTTACATTTACTTCATAACAACATTTATAGTCGCCATGTTAATAATTGAATTTTAATGCGAATATTTTGACTAGAATATGTTTATGAGAAGGTTACATTTACTTCATAACAACATTTATAGTCGCCATGTTAATAATTGAATTTTAATGCGAATATTTTGACTAGAATATGTTTATGAGAAGGTTACATTTACTTCATAACAACGGACGAAATTTATACGAATAACGTATAAAATGTGAAATCAATAGAGAAAGTATTGTTAGGAAATAAAATTTTCATGAATGAATCGCAGACAAATGCGTAACATAACATGCATAATTATAGAAAAATAATGATATGTCGAATCTTATTTACGGTGAGAGAACATATCGGATGCTATAGCGGTTTCTTTTCAGGTTGTTACCTTCTTGTGGGAAGTGCCCGTGCATTCATTTGCCTAACAACTTTCCGGAAACGGCCAAACCAGACGAGCTATGCAATCTCGAGTCTACAGTTATAGCAAGCCTCTCGCATATGTATTTCCCGATTTAAGAATCGTCAGCTAATTTATTTCGCGATATTTGCGTTTTCTTATTAAACAGCAAGTTTCTATCAGTTCTTGCAAGCTGACTGTTTTTCTGTATGAAAGATAGATAGGCGTTTTCTAAAGATGTATACATGCGTCTTTTATTATTACTATTCTAATATGCGAAACAAATTTATTCCCGATCCATTACAATGTGTGTGTTGAGAGAATTCTCAATGAAATAGTCGTATCACTTCGTATTTGAAAGATTCATGAGTTGCATTTTATAGCTAGTAAGATTATATGTATATCTCTCTTTGATATTATTAGAATTTAAATGCAAACCTAGAAGTTTATTCATGACTTGCTTGATCGCAAAATTATATTATTCTTATTTTGATATTTGATATTTGATATTCTCAACAGGAATTAATTTTTTTTCCTTTCATTATCCTCGAGCAATTAATTCAAGCGTGCATATAATTTCTCTAAAGTGTGCATATCATTTCATAAATTATTTTTGTTAATTTAAAAAAAATTCCTTTTTGTTGAAACTCTTCTTAAAATAGAACGTATGATATTATCGTCGTTCTTCTGCTAGAACTATTCTGCTGCCGTGTTTCACGCGACAAGCGTTTCAGACAGCTTCGATCGTTGTTTCAACTTTTGGATTCGCCTTTTACGATCTAGATTCTGCTGGATGCCGTAACGATACGACGGCGGAACGAATACGAATCGTCGACGGGGATAGCATCGTCTTCAATGAGGTTGCATAAATCATGGGAGATGAGCAGTCTACTGCCGTGCTGGCATTCTGCGCTCAGCGCGTTTCACGCGAAACCCTTCCCTTTCACCGTGTGATTCGATCACGAAGATCGAGAATGCACGGCTCATCTGCTCCGAGGTTGACATTTATTCGCCGCTTCGTAACTCGACTCACCTGCAACTCGTCTTCATAATTTTAACTTGGTCAAATTAAAAATGCAGACAGAATATCCGTATTAAAGCACCGGCTTGCCAGAAAAATGAAACAGTTAATTGTTAAATAAAACATTATAGAATTATTAAACAATTAATTTTGTTCCCAATTAGCTTTCACATGTGATTTTAATCTAAAATTAAAAAAGCGTGTTAATAATGATTTCATTTATAGCTCATTAATAATTATTACACTATGTGTAGCATAGCCTTGAGAATCAGGACTGAAAAGTCTTGCACAGTCGCTGACTAAGAGTTTTTATCGTAATTTGACGATAACCAGGCAGCTTAAGATCTCTCTCGTGTTGCGCACTCGAAACTAAATAGCCGAGTGCAACTGGAGTCCCCTCGCTTGCACCGGCATCATCTCGGATGTAAATAATTCTTATACGTTCGGGGGTTAAAAGCGGGTCTTCAGCTACGAAGTCACACATCGCTGAATACGAATGGATGATGGTTGGCGCTTCCTTGATCGTTCCGGCGCACCTGAGACTCCCCTTGATCCGCCCTGGCTTAACAATTTAGGCGGGTACACCGGCTTCAGGTTGTTTAAAATGCAGCAGGTAGTCTCCACCGACCCTCACAAATACTTTTATACCTGTCTTTTGTATCTATCGGCAGGGTAGCTTCCCCTTCAGTGTAGTATCCCTTAAGTCGTCACGAATACAACAAAATCTTCGTTACACCTGCGTTCTATAGTTAATGCATTTGCAAATTTTGGCGAGAAATTTTTATTCTAGTATATAGATTGGCGAATGCAGTTGTTGGATTTTAGGTTGAATTTAAATATTATATATTTAAAGATAGTTAGTCGAATTAGAAAATTATTATTAAAAAAATATTCTTTTAGCGTATGGCAAACTAACTGCCATCTACAATGTTTTAATAGATGTATTCAACAAAATCTTTACAGGCAATAGAAAAAAATACTATGTTTTTTTTTAAAAATATGATAACTCTATTCCAGCGAAAATATTATGTAATTATATTTATCCAGGAATTAAATTTCTCAAGTTGACATTTGAAATCAATCGCCAATGATGAATAGATTTCATTTGATCTTCAAGTATCTCCGGTATTTTTTCTCGCGCTTTCACGCCTACGTGAACATTTTTCCGGTGGGAAATTAACGTCCACCGCGAAGTCATTTCATGCCTCGCCTCGAACAATAGAGTCTTATGCGATGCGTTTGGAGCGGCCCGTTTACCAATACAAAACGCGATGATTTAAGAACATCTTCAAATAATGAACTGCTGACATTTTAACTCTGATACTCTTTGATAATCTCTTTTCGTAATGACCTTTGTTTGCTATAGAAATGCGTAATAATTTCTGTTAAACATGGAATGGGAAAAAAATATGTTTTTCTTTCTTATATAAATGGGGAAGAGAATATATGTTTCTTTATACTTATAGAATTGAAATATAAATGTTTTCGAAGATATAAAAATGATTGATAACATACTGCTACACTTTTAGATATTATTCTCAACTTTTTTTAAACTTGAAAACGCAGATCATTAACAATTATAGTAAAAGAAATTTTCGTGTAGCGGAATATTTTTTCAAAGATTAAAAGGTGTTGTTGTACAAATGCGTTGGGGAAATCTTCCCTTGAATTGGAAAAAATATAGATGGGAAGCGGTTTTACAGCGGTCTTTCTTATCCTTGAGCCTTGTTTCTCTGTAAAGGAAATTCCGTATTGTTGTTGTCACGATCCACAAGTGGTGTCTGGAAATCTTCAAACGCCCCTGCGCGAGCCCCTTTTTGTAGAATGTTTTACGCTGATTAAAGTAAATACCACGTATTGGATTAACATACGCATACACAGAACTTTGAATATGGACATCTTTTTTCATTAATATTATTACGCATTTTGTGGAAAATGTTTGCACCGGGAGATGAATATACATACTTTACTTTATAAATTATAATTTTACTATATACAAAATTATGTAATTGTTATATTTTTTATTTATTCCTAAACTTCTTAAACTTTATTTTATTTATTCCTAAAACTCCTTTCTTATAAGAAATATAATCACAGTATTGCTACTTTAATAAAACTTGCTATCTCTTGTTAAAACCTTAACAAACAAATTACAATATTTTTTTACAAAGGAAGATTAGTTTTCTTTTTAATCTAACTCACGTGAGATAAGGTGTCTCTTCATATGATTAACAAAGAACATTGGCGTTCGCGCTTTTCTCTGTGTATGTTGAGTGTATTAAGTAACAGTCTATGGCGCCATGCAAATACAATATGTTCACGTAGGTGTTAAGTAAATCAATTGATGGAAACTTATACTATTGATTTGCGGGTAAGACATTTTCAGTGATCGGTTCATACTCGGCCTGTTTATTTGACATGTTGTCAATTTACATCACAATAAAAGTAATAGTGATTGCGACTTGGCCAGAATCTCGTCTTTTCTGAATCTTTACTTTTGTGAGAGAGACAAAAATTTTACATTTTTATATGCGATGTTATATCACGTGCTCGCGGTTATCACGTATCGAGCGTTCCCTATGGAACAGTTTAAGGTATCCATGTGCGCAATATAATTGTGTGCTACCGTGGACCTACATGCGCTCTGTTGCAATAACTGGTATCGTAATAACTCCCTGCCTTTCTTGCTATTGTGTAGGCACTCAAAAAAATTCGCACGTGTGTATCGATTGCTATCGAAGGCATGACCATATGCAAGCGCGTTCTGCAAAAGAGATTTTCGTGCTGCACTCCACTTCATTGTGTGGCAGCAAGCAACTCGTCTGCCAACAGCTGCTCTCGCAATATTGCAGCTAAAAGGCAGTATTTTTTTCACGAATATTGTAATCGTCTCAATAATTATTATAGCAGATCGTAATACTTTTATGGTAAAAGAACCAACCAAGAACCCTCTTTCTGTCGTTTCTCTGCATATGAAATGAATGTTCTTGAATAAATGTGAAATGTAACAAAAACATACGTTACGTTTATTACATCTAATTAATGTAAAGCAAGTAATAATCTACTGTCTAAGCGTATGGGAATATTTTTTTAAATTTATTTAGACCGTCCAACATATATCGGCCATCAGACTTAAGAGATCCACTAGACCTGAGGGGAAAGAGAGAGTTCCCAAATCACTCGTTCATTCTTTCCCGAATCAAATTGCGTAACGATCTCCCGTAGCAGTGTAGCGTAACGTAAAACGTTGTCAGTCCCATGACTCCCCCTCCTCTATCCGTCTCATTCGCCATTCCCACTCTTTATTTTTTTTTCTTCGTCCCTTTCCCCCATACCGATCCTCTTCCGCGGCACTTTGTGTTCGCTATCTCCCCTTTCCGCTCCTCTGAAAACTTGGTCGTCCCCTCCACTTCGAAGCCGCTTATCCTCTCCTCATCCCTCGCTCGGCAGGCCGACTGACCCCCGGGCCTCTCACCCACGCTGCAGCCTTGTAGTAAAAATGGTCAACGTTTGTGTGCAGTAAATGTGCTAGGATCGGATCGTCATAGTCTTTTACTCGTAGATAAATTATATTAGATGATAATATTTATATAATATTAATAACTTCCGCTTAAAATATTTCTATTGATTTATTATTAATATTTTAGCTTTTATTATTGTCTTGTCGCTTACGTAATATGTTAATACATATTTAGATTACAAAGATATAATATACAAAAATCGATATATTACGCTTAATTCCGTATAATTTAACATAATTATAAGTTTTTGAAAATACTCAAAGGCTCGAAAGTTAAAATTTATTTTTCTATTTTGATTTATGTATCATTCTTTTGGTGATAATTTAAAAAAAAGCTTAAGACTATAGTTACGATATTATTCATTTTAATTAATTAATTAATCTCGCGTTATTTATTATACAATTTTATACACATTTTATAAAAAAATTGAAATCAGTACTTTTGAACAAATTTACCTGAACAGTTTTTCAAGATGCGCTGAGGAGAGATGCGCCCCTGTAAGACCCCGAACATCGTACTACAGCGTAGTATACATCGTACTATAGTAGATACCTGCGGGCCCACGACCGCGTTCACCGGGCGCCGTTCGTTTTCTTACCTGCTCACAAGAGTCCCGCGTAGCGCTGCCATCGCTGTTGAAGTCTCCCGGCTCCGTTCGGGCATTGTTGCATCGACGCCCGCTTAAGAGAGTATCCTGTGCGATCGCATCGCGTCTTACGTTTTCTCTATTATTCGGAGTCTAGTGCGTAATGTACGGTGTAATTCATAATCGGGACGCTCATCGATGATTTTGCGAGTGTTTCACCGCGGATTTTCATGAGGAAGTAACGGTGAACTGCAAATTGGAGCAACCCGACCAGTCGCTATGAAGCAGGATCAGAGGCCGCGGAGGCAGGCTCTCTTCCAGATTGCCAAGGTTTGGTCTCACGGTTTCTCTTTTCTCTCTTCCGTTATTTTATTTATTATTTATTACTTTTAGTTTAACATTGTTATCGTTAGAGTGTCATTAAAAGTTGCGGTTCGATATATCGTACGATAATGTGTATACCGTTATATCTATCCTATCTTGCGCGGAGTACCTGTTGATTCTCAAAGCATCCGCGGCGTATAAATCATTTTATGTCGATATTCTTGTATTATAGGGAAGAAACGTGAAAACTGGCAAATTATTCATTATGTTTTTAGCATTTTAATGTTTTAAATTAATATGTTTATATGTTGACAAGTAACATTTAGTTCATGGTGTGATAAATAATATTGAATTGATTTTAAATGTTACATTGTGGACTGTCAATTATTGTTATATAAAAATGATTGTTATATAAATATTTAGAATACTCATAAAAGACTACTTGTAATAAGAATAATAATGATATTGTAATCAAAATATTTACAAGCAATCCGTCTAATTTATAAATGTTTTGAAGTTATATTTTACTAAATTAAATAAATTTGTTTAATTCTCCGCAATATATATTTATAACAATTATATCAATTTTTTCATATCCGTTTTGCAAGATAACATGAATATTCCTATTGCAGGAAGGTGTAAGGTCAATCTGAAGGGTGTGGTTCTATTAAATGATGTATAATTTATTAACGCAATTTTCTGACGATAACGTAGCGGCACTTTCCGTTTGTTATGCTGTAGAAAATCTTGTGGAATGTACAATATGCTTTTTTTTACTGTTAATTAATTCGACCCAACCCGAACCGTGCGATTTTATATAACAGTCTAAAGTATGATACCGATTTTTTTAAGTTTATTGGCAAAACGCGGAAGAATATTTTAACCTTTGATAAAATTGATGATCATAATCTGACCGAAAAATTGTGAATGCGGTTTTTCAATCATTTGATATTAGACGTTTTGCGGTTGCGGAAAACACGATGAAACAATGTCGGCGTGGCAGCCTGTTTCTTGTTATATGATAGCTGTCATGGATCACTTATAAAATTTGAAATAATCATTTATATAGTTTTAAATTATCGGAGCAAAACAGGTATTAGTATTGAAAAAACATTTTGCGCTATGTGCAGAAGTAGCCCGTATAAGCTTTGTAATAATAGTTTCAGGGAAAATATCTCGCACGATCGTCACGCAGCGGTAACTAGGTATTTGGAGCGCTTTGAAATTCTCATCAGACACTATTCATGCGATCGTTCTTGAATTTTTTCTTAACACGCTTGGATAAACAGTAAATTATGCGAAGAATGGTGACGCATATTTTAATTTTGTACTTTAGTTACATGTTGATTACATCTAATTATTATTGTTTTGTAACATATTATCAATAAGTAGAAAGTGATTAAAAATTTCACACGTTAGCATAATTAGTAGTGCAATAAATTTCGATTTTCTCATATTTTTTCTTTACATTGTATAAAATATACATAGAGAAATTAGCTATGGATATAAAGATATTGAAAATTTAATCATATGTTTCTGTAAATATGAAAATTTATTCTTTTTTTATATAATTATGTAAGGTTCCATTATATATATGCAATTAGAAATCATTGGTTATATGATATGTTCGACAAATAATCGCTGGATTTATAAGCATTAACAACCGTTATATCTGAGCCTTTCGCAGACTTCTGCTACTAATTGGTTCGCGCATTGAGTAACAAACTAATTAACAGATATCGAAGTACACTTGAATACAGTGTGCTTTATGAAATTATAACCTTGCAGTTTTATCGAAGGGAAAAAGTGTAATGCATAATCATTTACGGTATAATAATAGCAATGAGATGAGAGAACAGTATGGCTGTGTGTAATTCACTTGGAAATTAAGTTTATTAGAAAGGAGGAAAGAGAGAGAGAGAGAGAGAGAGTAGGGGGAGAGGGGAAGATGAGGGTAGAGAAACGGAATTAAATTTAATAATTTTATGCCAAGAAATAACACATAAAAATATAATTATTCGACAAAATATAAGTTTGTCAACATTTATACAATTTTTCTCATTTTTTTGACAGAACTACTTTCAGATATTATGTGGACGATGACACACTTCTTTCCCTCACTAGTTAAGAGTTACATACTTTTTTCGAAGAAAGCAAAAAAATTCTTTTTGCTTTCTTAATCTCACGATTCTTTTTATGTACAATAAAAATATTTTCTGCAGAATTATTGGTACACGATAAATACGCGATATTATAAGAAAAATTACAATGTTTATTATATGTATATTATACATTTTTGATTAAAAAACGATTGAAATTATTAAATTAAGAAAATTAGTTTTTTTTATTACATATATGGTAGACACATGTAACATTTATAAAATATATTTCATTTTATACAAAAAGGTTGCTTATATATTTTTATCTTAATGTTATAAACATTAATATTATATGATACTTAATTTAAGGAAATCATATGATTATTAAAATGTTAAAGCGGGGAATTTTGTAAAACGATATAAACTTTTTCTAAAAAGTGTCGAATATTGTTTCGCATCGTGACACAAGAAAAGAGGAAATCATGTTCCGCTATGCAGGACATGGGCACGGAAATTGTGATTTACTTTCCCCTAGTATAATAATGCGCTCTCATTGAGTTACTGTCGTATATGGTTATAGATCGATGCCATGTAGGGTCTCGACACATTTACATTTTTGTTTGTGTTACGTGTACACCCACGTGTTGCCTTTCACGGCTCGGTGCCGTGTACTAATACAATGGATATGATAAATTCATTCAAACTGATGCCGAAATTTTCAGTCACATCTTTAGCGACTAGTAATATAATAAAACATGTATTATAATAATGTTAAAAAAATATATGGTAAAATTAAAGTTGTTAAATGCAGACGCAAACAATTTAATATTGGTTTATGTATATATTTTAAAAATTTGGATGGTAAATATTTTGCAAATAGATATAAAATTTCGAATATAATTTTTGTTAATGTATTTATGCTTTTCTGGAGAACGTTTACTTGGAAAAAAAGTATAACTTGGATAAATTATATTATACTATATTACGAGATTTTCTAATTTTATTTTTCAGGTCTTGTGGCACCTCGATATTTTTCGCCGAAGCTTCAGAGAACTCTCCGGACATGCATGCATGCGAGAATCCTGTATTTTCTGCGCACTTAAGGTAAGCAAATCAAAATTGCGGAAGAGGATAATTTCCCTAATATAATTATTTATTCCTTTATATGATTAGACAAATTTAAAGAATCTTTGATGAACACGCAGAGATGTTTATAAAATATACTCATCAACAGTTTCTCTTTATTTCGCCTCTTAATTACGCTAAGATAACAGTAATTGCGTGCAATGACATATGTTTCAAACTGTTGTTTTATAATACGCTACCTTGACACTTTTACGTATCGATGACATGACAGTATGAGCTCTGGAGGTTTGGTTTCTTAGCAGAAGAAAACAGTAGGATTATTTTTATACATCGAATAGATTGAGTTTTTCAGATAAGTTTCATGTTATATAAAAATTCAATGAGAATCATTTTTCAAAATAATCCCACGGTAACAGTGAAAATGGGGTGTGTCCAACAGATAAAATGTCTTGATATTTCACGCGTGAAGGGGCTTATTATTTTCTATTTAACATACAAGCTATTCCCTTCGTACGTACATATTAAACCTGTGATGCAAACGAAATTTATTCAACCACATCAAAGATGTTAATTTTGCCACGATGTACTTATTATTTACTTGTACATTCATTCTTTACTATAATTTTCCTCTAGTTTACTATATTATTTTACTTATAAGTATTTCTAAATTAATTATTTATATTTTATATAATAAATATGTGAGAGAAACAGAAATGAAAAATGAAGAAACTTTGTGAACTTTATAAACTCTTTATGCAATAATTCTTCTAAGTAATTAGTTTCGTTAATTTCTTTTATGCACGAATATTTATATTCGACAGTTCATCTAAAAATGTCTAGACTGGAAGTGAAAGGCATTAGTAAGGCACTATATATTTCTAATATATACGGATTTATTTTCTTCTTTCTTTGCTGTTGCGCAGACCGATAATAGAAGCCTTTAACTTTATTTGCTATCATATCATTTTCTCTGTCACGTTCTTTGCAATCATGTAAAGATACGACTAACCAATGTAACGGGATCGTCGCTCCACGGACAACGATGTTCTCGGTTTTCGTTCGTGATTGGCGAGGAGCACCACGGCTATAATCGCGCGTTGGTCCATCATTGCAAGCGTTGTCTGCTTTTATCGTGGAAGGTCAACTGTTTCATCTACCACAAGAAGGAACTAGCTTCGAGCTAGATATGATAGTAACGTCGCGCATTCGAGGCTACTCGAGAAGTAGGTGGAAACGTAAGTTCTTCACTGATCTTCTCACGGGGTTAATTAGCAATCTCGAGAGTTAATTGCTTCAGGCGTAGGGACGCGATTCGCAGGAACAATTACCGGTCGGAAGAACGTGTACGCTTTGTTGCTACCAGATTCGTCTTTCAACCGGCGTAATTTTGCCCAAAATTACCGCAATTCGAAAGTAATTCAGCAAAATTCATTTTCCCCTCTATTGTAGAGCGCACATTACGAGAGGAAATATAAATGTTACACAATTTAACATTTAAACATATTCGTGTAATAATAATTATGTCATTTAAATGCAGAAAATGACAATATTTTGTAAGTGTCACATTGTTTTAATTTTTATGTTAGATGTAAATTGCGCACGTCATTATTTATAATTGGACAATTTAACATTGGGTAATATAATTTTAACTTAGAAACAAAAAGAAGCTCTTGGTATTTGAGATAATAGCAGAATTTTGGCTTTAATGCCTCTCGTGTCAGAAATTATCGTACGGATAACTTTTAGGATCCACCCTTTTATGTAGGAAGAACCCAAACAAGAAATTATATCTTTTATAATCTACCTGTTAGTTGGGACGAAATGGGTTTTCAGAGTACATTATTTACGTTAAACGTTTTTCAAAATAAGTATCGTGATAGATAGTTTTTTGTTATCCTAACACACAAATCTAAGAGAAATTTTTATAATTATATTTACAACACAAAGTATAAAAATGATAAATTCGGTTGTAAATCAATTTTATTCTTGCATATATTTTGATAAAATGATATTTTAATAAGTTTATTGATTTTGTTGTAAACTTTTAATATTAAATTTTAAAGACTAATTATTTTTATCTGTGGGGGAGGGCACAAATAAAGATCCCAAAAAAGATATTACATTGTAGCATACTAATCTGATGAATAATATCGCCCAACAAGGAATTTAACCTATATGAAATACCTAAGATGATTCATCATGAATGTATTTTGGAGGGAGGAAGGATGAGAGGAATCCTTCGAGATGAGTGGAGGACCCTTTTCCACGATACTATCTTTCTTGCTTGTCAATTTCTAAGGAATGTGCATATTAAGAATATTTTTTTTGGCGATATATAAATTTTGCAATTTTTAATAATTTGTTTTTGCTTTTGTCTTTCTTTGAGTTAACTTACACGTACTTTAATTTGTTTTAATAAGTTTCACACTTTCATTGTTATATTAGCGGTGACCGGATCCAAGTTACTTTACTTGAGTTAACTAGGAAGGGAACAGAATTTTTAATGTTGCGCAAACAATGTAATTTAGCTTATGGTTATTCAAGAGGCGATACTTCCTGATAAAGGATTTCCTGTTTATCTATTTGCATTTTCTGAAAAGCCGGAATAACGTTAAAAATTTATATAATCGTTGCATTATGAGAATTCAATTCCGATGCAGCTGTGTGATATGAACCGTACAATGTCTCTAATGGCACAGATCATATCGACAGTGCTTAGGCATAATTCTTGTACTTTTGCATGTTTTGTATTCCGAATACAGTTAGATGGTGATGATAATAGATGACTATGAGCATAATGAGGAAAGTGTACAATTAAAAGTATTTCGCTAGTGTCGCCAAGCAACAACCGTTATCTTTACAAAATACGCGATACATCTTGCAATCTTGCTGAAAACGCGATTTGTAGCACCTTTTTTTGGCGCGCCGCGACAATTTGTGGTAGAGACACACTTACAGATTACCACTTCGGTTACGGACACCTGACATAATTTCCCGCTATTATAGGATCATTTCCGGCCGTCGCTAATAGTTCCTTTGAACTTGCGTGTCGGAGCATTCAAAGATTCAAACTACTAGTTCTTGGTTTCCTTTTAACATTTTTTAATGTTTTTTAAATGTTCTATATTTAATATATTTCTCGTTATTTCCGGTTATTATTTAAAATTAATACTTTGTTTGACTATTCTCTCAAAGAATGTTTTTGATTGCTGAAATTTTTTGTACAACAAGATTGAAAGTATAGACAGATAGGTTTAATACTCGTTCAGAGTCAAGTATTTTACAAGGAAACTTAACTAGATTTGCATCCTGTCTCGTAAACGAGGGAGGAAATGTTCCAAGTCCTTGTACGTAAGTGGCCGTAGTGTCTTTTACGCGACAGTGCCCACACTTCTTGATTAAATAATATCGCCTGGGTTTAATAGATACAATTTCCTGTTTATTACTTTCCGTATGTACGCATGTATGTGTATATGAAACTAATCCTTCGCAATGTGCTACATGTAATATTAAATGAAATCTTAATATTAATCTTGAGTCTAAGTATATTATTTAATTCGTTAATCTTTTATATTTTATCATTAAATCTCTTTTAATTAGAATATTCTATATTTTAGTGATGAATATGACTTTAACAAAAAAGGGCTTTCGTCTTTAGTACTGTACATTGCATCATATTTGAATGTGCAAATTTAATTCATTAATGCTTTTGATTCAAAAATTGTTTTTAATATTTTTATATGTTAATAACATTTTTGCCTTAAAATGATGATTTGCCTTAATTATTTATTCTTAGGCTGTTGTCTTTATGAGACATTTTGTAAAATATTAAATCTTTTATATTTATTATTTATAATATTATATATATAATATATATATTGATACGACAATTTCTTATATTCTCGTAAACTCAGCTAAGCAAGCGTCAAGGGTGGAATGCGGATGCTGGTTATCTACGAAGATGATGAACTTATGTATTCGATTAGCAATACTCATTCTATGATTGTATAAAAAAAACACCAATTTTCTTATTCTTATTAGAAAAAAAATTACGTGGTGCTTAATTTTTTTGAATGCTTTTCATTCATGCTCCACATGAATAACATTGTATTGTTTATGATCGATTCTTTTGGGTAAGCTAATGGTTTCTATTTAAATGGTCTTTTGGGATAAAATACCATTAATAATTTTTTTTTCTATGTCTTAAAACTTTGTCGTTAAAAAGCAAAAATGTCTTTGTTTTTATCTGTTTTATTGAAAGAATTAGCGTTTTTTAAAACAAAATTCCTTGGTCGAATTGTACGTATAGCTCTGCATCAGTTTAATCATAGGTAAAATTAAAGAATTTATGCTATAACTCACGAAATGACATACAATGACTTAAAAATGAAAATTGTATAACATTATTGTATAACATTACGATATAAAAGTAAACTTACCTGAATCGTAATAAATCATTTCTCCAATGGCAATAAAAGAAATCGATATTTTCGTAAAAGCGACGAGTAGGTAATTTATCTGATCTTCTGAAGAAACTTTTCTGAAAAAGATAAGAAGAATGAAGGTTATCCAATTTTCAACGGACTACGGTCCTGGCTGGGCTGCTGCGGTACAAGCTGTTCAGGTAGGTAGGTGAACGTAGGACAGCTAAACGAATGACGTCATTGGCTTCTTGAGTCTATCGAAAGGTGGGATGAAGCGGGAAAGTGGATACTGTGTGGCCCCTTAGAAAGAAGAAGAAGACGAAGAGAACCAGTGGAGAAGGTGGGGGATATTCGCCAGCACACTGCGAGCGCTGGCTTCAGGTACGGGTGCACGGCGCCGCGTTCAGGTAGTTCCGTGCTCCTTCTTCTTCTCGTTTCTCCGTGGCGGTCGTGCTGCTTAAGCTGTGAAACTGCCGAAGCTGTGTAAAGGAAAGCGTTTTTATTTCCGCGCTTCTCGATGATCCAAAGTGTAAAGTGCGAGGAAAACGTGCGAAGTAAAAATTTTTTACTTCCGTGATAGTGTTGTAACGTCCTTTTATGGAAGATGGATAAGTGTTGTGTGTAGCTAGGCAATAACGGTATAGACAATGCAACTATGTTGGAATCTTCATTGGATAGTGAGATACGAAAATATGGAACAGTGATAGTTGCGATGGAAGAAAGTTGCTTCTCGTCTTTCTGAGAAGCAATGCGTCAGAAGGAGAGGAGCACGTGGTTGTCCAGACGGAACAAAGTGGTCCACGATAATATTCGATTCAAACATTTGCGTCTAATGGAATAACTTTGTCGTCATATCGGACAATTGCAAATTTATGCAAAACTTCTGCATTTGGTCTACAGAAGATCGACGATAAGGAGATATTTATAAATATTTTGAAGATCTTTTAAGAAAATTTTATTATTTCCGATTATTTCAGAACCAATCTTCTTAGTCGATTGGTCGCTGACGAACAGACAAAGTTCTTCAAGAATATTCTTCAAGATTACCGAGAACTTGCTACTTGGAGTTGAGATGATATTGAAACCGCGAGCTTATCACAATAATGCCAAGTTTGCGAAACGAAAAGACGTCTTTACCGGCTAAACGAGTTTACGTTTTTAATCGAGTCTACGATTCATCCGGCAACGGGTTCTCCCGGCATATCCGGTATGCAATTGCTGGATACGATTCTTCCTTCGTTCTTTAAGAAGAAGCATCTGCCTCTCTGACTCTCGCCTGTTTGCTCATCGTCAACCTTCGCATCTCTTTTCTTCGTAATCTTAAACATTCCCTGGTTTATCTGATGCGCTGCGATTATAGCGTTATTATTCAAAGTTTACGTCACAAAATAACGTTTGCAGCGTTTATTGCATTACGACATTGTTGAACAATTTCGTAAAGGAAAAAGAAATAACATTTTGAAAATACTTTGAGAAGAATTATACAATAAAAAAAAAAGATCGTCGTTCTTAATTTATCTTTAAGAAAACATGGCTATCGTAGTTTAAGGAACTACACAAGGAACTACACGACGCAAACAGGAAAGATAACGGTGTACTAAAAAGAAAAAGGGTTAGCAAAAGAAATACGGTGTTAAGATACAGAGCAAATATACGAAATGATATTGTGAAGCAGGTAAAATGTGTGTAGACACTGTACACAACGCTATCGTACTGAGAATCCATGAATCTGTCATGAAGAGTTTTCTATCAAGTGGAAGTTTGCATTTGTCTTTATCCGGCACGGAAGATATGTCACTTTGCACTTACGATGTTTTCATTTCAATTTTGGAGCGTATTGACGGTAGAATCTGTCAGCAAATAAATCTGTTCGCTGTATAATTTTTAACGTTTGAAGATAATTATCATGAATCATAATATGCAATAAAAATGATGACATTTACGTCTCCAATACTGAGCGTACGGAAGATATAAAAATGTTAAAGTGGATAAAGGTCCGTCAGAATGTGTCGACGACGACATCCACGTCGACGACGATTTCGCCGTCACTCATAGTTTGTCAGGAGATGAGGAACGATGAGGCGAAAGTTAAAATTGAGGATAAAATCAAAGAAGAAGCCGAGGACAGCGGTATGGAGAAAGAGGACTCGGTTTGCAACATTGAGCTGACCAATCTGAAAAAAGTACGCATATTGATCTCTTTATTAGTTTAGAGAGTCGCGTTAGAGAACTCTCTAAGAACTTATACTTTTAATAGCAAGAGTGCTAATTAATCTAGTTATAATGAAAAACCGATAATGAATTTAATCATTAAACTAATTATCTTAAGACAATCCAGACGAACGGTTTCTCTCAAATTACTATAGACTGTACTGTAGCTTGAGAATGCTCGGTCGTGTGAAGGCGTATATAGATACATTTGTTATAATTTTTACTCTCTCTTCTCTCTACACAAAGACAGATTGTTAATTCTGAAAGTTATTTTTTTTTAACGGCCTCTTCTGTGCGATAGATATTATATCTTGAAACACTCTATTAAGTTAAGAGAAATACGCGGCCAATATTAGTGACCGATAAAGCACCGCTTTCGTTCGATGATCACGCACTCGTTCCAGCACAATATCTGATACCAGGTGCCATGGTTTCTTCTGCATCAAGCGACGAACCTGTCTCGAACAGGTGCCATGTTCTCTTCTTCACATGCACATGGACATGCCGTTACCATCATCGTCTTTTACGTCGATCGGGTCTCGTACCACATCTGTCACTACTGCCATTACCAGTAGACAGTTAGTATACGATACGCAGTAACTTTCATTGAGGAATTTCACTTCAGACGCGAATCGACGTAATCAAGTACTAGTTTGCCGGTCAGACGCAACAGACGCAACAGAATGACTGGCACGAATTTCGACTGAATCGCTGAAATTCGTCAGAAAATCTTCGAAATTGATCTGCCTCATTATTCTATTAGTCTGTCGATTTTTATTTACTGTTTGACATATTTATCAAACTCTTTTGCAAATCGTAAAACCAAATTTACAACTCTCGTCGCGATTCATGTGGTGTACATTTTGAGTTGTTTCTTTTTCCTTTTGCATCCGAGATTTTTGTCGAAATACTGCGTTAGGCAAGCACTTTGAAGCGCAGCACCGACTTTCTACATGTAACCGCTACTAATCGCGGACAGGGATTGTTACGAAACCTTCGTAGAATCCGGCTGCTGCTGATAAGTCGCAAATTACGACCGGTCCAGTACTTTTGTTTGACCTTTGTCATATGTCACAACGGTGGCATACGGCGATCGATGTAATAAAAATTAAAATAAAGTATGGCTGATGTCCCCTATCGCGTTTTTCATCGATTCTAGGACTTCACTCACACAACTTTACATTGCAAAATCGCTTGCGTTTCGTACAATTATCTATGCACCGTACTTATCTGATATGTTGATTAGGGAAATGAAAGAAGCAGAGCAATGCGGTAGGTTTAGCGTTACAATGTGATTTTATCACAGAATCAACAGTTTTATCGGCGCTTACGTAATCGAGATTAACGTAACTCTGTGCAAGAAAATTCAGATTTATTCTTCTTTCCCCTTTTTGTTTGTTTACGAAATATTTACAAACAGTCTGCAATATTATTTACATTTTTATCACTGAAGTTTACATTTCTTCGCAGTGATTTATGACTTTAGCTGTAAAGTTTATAGTTATTGCTATAATTTTATTTGAAACTGAAAAATTTTATTTGACATTAAGAAATTTCAATTATATTATAATGCAACTTTAAAAAGTTTCCATAATGAAGATTATTTTACTATCTAATGCTATAACAGAATGAAGATACAGCGTTCTCGATGCTGTGTGCTAGATTAAAATCGATCTCTTTATTTTCCATAATATCATGAAAATTTATTCCACCTGTTGAGTTCGCTTTCAAGTTCTGCTTTTCTGTACTTGCTCGTCGCCCAACTTACCAGGATGACAAGGCTAATAGATACATACAAGAAAATATCGATAATTCAATGGCTGTATGTACATACACACACAATATCACACCCAAAAAAAGTGTTTTACTTTCAAAGTGATTTTTCCTATAATCTCATATTCTAAGCTCATTGTTTTACAGCAATCATATTCCTCTTTCAAAAAAGTGAAAAATACTTTTTTCTATCTTAAATACTCTTGTTTATATTATTTTTCTCTTGACTTCAGAGGAATCCTCTTGAGGTCAAAATAAAAGTAAAATTCTCTAACATTTAAAGGATTCCACGTATATAAAAATAATTTTTTTTTTGTGGGTGCACCATGAAAAGCAAATCTTTAATTAAAGAAGGAAGCTCTAAGCTAAATATTAATATTATAACATATTTTACAATATTTACTTATACATATACAGAAATAAAATTATATATTTTTACAATAATATGTCTTCGTTTTTATGTCATATAGATGTTTATTATGCATTTCATGAACTCGCGTCAGTGCGTTCACGACGCTCGGCGGCGAGATCTCGTTTGGTAATTCGCGCATTAAATCCTCGTCTCATTGTCTTGTTTCAGGACCTGTTCTCGCAGCTGCAGTTTTCGCAAGAGAGTGCTCTGCCTCCCGATACGTTGCGCCGTGCGTTAGCCGAGAGCTTTCTCGATCAGCAGAGGTTTCAACTCGGGTTTATGGACGACGCGGCAGAATGTTTCGTAAGTGCCAATTATTTCAGTTTTTCCAGCTGCCTTTACTGATTGAAACAGTGAGATATCGATATATGTAATTGTAATTTGCCAATCGGCCATGGATTTAAACTACTCTTTTTATTCATTACTTGCGATAGATTGCATTCTCGATGCTGGTTCGATTTTTATAATTTTCTTTCCGCATTAATTGAATTTCAAAATTTGCATTACAAGAAAAGTGGAGTAGATAAATAATATATATATATATCTTTTTCTACAATGAGAAAAATTTGTATGTTTTATTTAGAATAGGAAGAAAATAGGAACTTTCCTGTTAATAACATAGAAAGTTTATGGCACAGAAGGCCCAGATTACTAAATGTAATAGAATTAAGTCAAATCGAGATCTCTCTGTCAGAATTTTCTCTCGCTCTTCGGTGCAGGCAGAACCTCGCTATTGTCATTATATTATTTCGAAGCTGATCGAATGTTTCTAATGATGTTAGTTATGGACGAGATTGGACTAGCAATAATGATCCTAGCTGAACCTTGCAAATACCGACAGTATATACTACTTTCTCGTTTGCACAACAGTCACGTTGGATACTAGTATGTTCGTATGTATGTCAACACTAGTTGGCTGAATAATATCAATGCAAGTTGGTACTTACACAGCGAAAACGTACAATAGATGCAAGGATAGTAACATAATCATGGCATACCGTTATTCTGCATATTCTCAAACGCAAGATTTTTATCAAATAGCATTTGTTAGCTAGCGTACCTTTATTATGCTTTAGAAATTGAATATGAATTGGTGAGGTTGACGACCGTAAATTATTTTAAAATAAAATTATTATATTTCATTTTTATAAGAGATATCGGGAATAAATATATCTGCTTTATATACGTCTAACTTGGTCTTGCAAAGGCAGACTACGACTTTGGATAGAAAACATGAAGGAATACACGTTTTAGCTAATATATAATTTGTTTTATTTTAGGAAAACATTCTCTTACGCATACATCTTCACATTGCAAGCGGCGAAGCTGAAGATATGTGTAGTGCAAGGCATTGTGTACCGCATCAGAAATTTGCTATGACGCTTGTCGAGCAAAGCGTCTGTGGAGCTTGCGGTGCAACGTCGGAGCCACTGCCTTTTACACAGGTTCGTGTAATTAATATTTTGCTTTTCACATTGCATGCTTGTCATATATTATTGTATAAAAAATCAGTCAAGAAATATCACATTTAAAAGATGTAAACACGGAGTTTTTCAATTTATTAAACTAAATGATTAATTACTTTCTATAATTTTTACAAATTTATTGTTAATTATTTATATATATTTGAACATATATTTATTCTTTCTCTGTGCAATGGTTTTGAAAGAATATATAAAAATAAAACGTGAAGATACATTTCGTTTCTAAAGTGAAGCGCCAATTTGATGTACGATCTTACCTTTGAGCGGTTTTTCTACCTTTTCTTCCGTTTACGTTTTTGTGCGTGGTATTGGTGCATAGTATTCGTCTTAGAGAGATTTTTACCTGAGACATATAAAACCTTTTATGTATATTCTTTCTTTTCCTACAAACATCTGCTCCTTTAATATGACGGTGTCACGTTTTCTTTATCTGACCTAAATGCTTAATATTTTTTTCTCACGTTTTATTTTTATGGGAAAAAAATTTAGAAAAACAAAAATAAGAATTTATCAAATAATAAGTAAAAAAAATAATCAAGTAAAAATGACTAGTACCAAAGTATTTCACTTGTAATAAAAAAGAATTATAATTGAAAGAATATATAAGACATATAATTGGACTTTATACATACTATTTCTTTGCAATCCTTTTGCAACTTGAATAACGTATATCGCGCAAACGGAAGAGAGTAGCATAATGCCACATATAGTGCTCAGCATCTCGTGGGTGGAGTTGGTTTTCCTTGGCGTGTACACATCGGGCGTTGTTGATCAGTGAACCGTAAAAAGCGTGAAACTAGTTGCTGTTATCCGCTAAGCAGAATGTTAGCAGCAATGCTCGCAGTTCGATAACAGATTTGATCAAGATAGGCACTGTATTAAATTTATGGTCAAATCTGCAGGTATAATATGATGAACAGAGTGACGATAAAAATCGAGATCGATTGTATTTTTAATTATTTAAATTTGCACCAAGTTATTAATATAATATTTTTACTTATTTTTATTTTACTTGTATTTAATCAAGTGTAATAAATAATTTTGTCATTTTATTTTATGGCAATTTATTTAAAATTATTATTTAAACGCAAAATAGTAGATTTGTTGTTAAATTTCATTCCAGATCTTTTCGGCTTTTATTAAAATCTGTTAAAACTTTCCTATTTCTATTGCAATTCTGCCGATTAAATACGATAGATTACGTCAAATTTGCTTTTCTATAAGCAATAAATAAAATTTATTGAAGATATTTTACAATCTATTTTCGCCGAATTTAGCTTAATAATCTAAGTGACTTTTATTGTTTCTTGTTTATCAAAAATATCCGAGTTTTCTAACTTTTTGACGATAATTATATGACTTATAATTGTCCTTCCTTTACGAATATATTTTATATTTTATAAATCTTGATTTTTTTAAAACTTTGAATTTATTAAATAGAAAATGAAATACATACCATTGTCTCCATTTCTTTTTGTAGATGGTTCATTATGTGTCTGCGTCAGCATTAACGTCTCAAGCTCATCAAACGCCGCTAAATGCTAGAAACAATCCGGACCTCTTTGGACAACTTCTCCGAAGAGCTGGCGGCATGGGTGACATCCGGGACTGTCCGGTGAGCTAACCGAGTATATTTTATAAATTTTGGTCAAATTTTAACGTCGAGCCTTGCGCGTTCTACCGCGTTGTATTTTGTCTTCAATTTCGTAATAGTCCACTTATAATGTTGGATTTTATATAAGACGTAGATTTGACTCATTCGATTAAGAATTTTATGAATACATTCTTTCCACGAATTTATATCCGGTTTTAAACTTTCTCTCGAAAATGAAACGCCAGGTTGATCAAGATGTGGCAATGAAGTCATTGTTGAAGATTTGATAATAATATTACATTAAAAATAAATTTTTTTCGTTTGCCATGCTCAGAGTTCTTGCGGTGCAAAAATTCAAATATGCCGGACCCTGATGAATCGGCCGGAAATAGTTTCCGTCGGTGTCGTCTGGGACAGCGAACGACCGTCGTTGGAGCATATCATGGACGTTTTTGCGACCGTGGGCACGTCCCTTCGGCTTAGCGACGTCTTCCATAGCGTGGTAGACTCTCGATGGGGCGCCTCTACCGTGCATAATCTCGTAGGAGTAGTTACCTATTATGGGAAACATTACTCTACGTTCTTTTTTCATACGAAATTGAAGGTCAGTGTTTACCTTCGGTGGTAGTTTTAGCTACGGCGATTCAGTTTTTAGCACGACTTAACACGGTGATAAAACAAATCTTTAGGTGTGGATCTATTTCGACGATGCCACGGTCAAGGAGATTGGACCCCGGTGGGAGCAAGTCGTGGAGAAGTGTAGGCGAGGTCGTTATCAGCCTCTGCTACTCCTGTACGCAACGCCCGCCGGTACTCCCGTTAATACCGAGAACGCTCCAAAGACTATTATCCCTTTTCCGAATAATAATGGCCTAAAGACGTCCCCAAAGAATAACGTTCGTCGTTCCATTACACCTAGTCCTGAGAAGCCATCCATCAACAGCACTGCCAGACGTGCCATCACACCTAATCCTGACAGTCCACCGCACCTCTACACTCAACGAACCGTTTACAGCGATTATCAGAATCTCACAGACATCCAAAACAATATATTCGGCAATCAGGTATGTTGCGTTTGACGATCAATATTTATAAATGATTTTAACAAATTTTACTGAACCAAACATGTAGCCTTCGCATTTAATTTATTGACATCAAAATAATTGTCACACACAGGGCGTAGACGCGGTTGATGGTGACATAGAATCGAAGTATATTAGCCGTCGCGCCGTGGAAAATGTTATGCAGCAACAGAAAAAGCAGCAGATGCAATTGACGCGTAGTTTAAGCGTGGGATCAGCGCCGCAAGACGGTATCAGTATCCCCGACCATATGAATGTGCCTCGAAGACGAGATTCCGGTAATTGGTCCGGTGATCGAAACAGCGCATCGTCGAGTTCGTCAACTACGATGGACAATACGTATCTGTATATCGTTAATAAAATGCAGAGGAATGCGAGTGTACCTAAGAGTCCCATTAGCAAATCTGGGGAACTCTCGAGCAGCAGCAGCGGCCATTATGACGCTGGTTATGATTCATATTCCTTGTCCTCCACAGACAGTCTTCCACTTCAGCAGGGTTTAAAGCACAATTTACAGGTAAATAAGAAAATTAAGAATAACAAGAATTTAGATGATATAAAATTCTAAAAATTTAAATTATTCGTTATCACAAGATATTTGTGTGTACTTTTTTATGATTTGGATATCATCTCTTACAGCTTGCTCAAATACCGGAAGGCTACCAACCTTCTTCCGGCGATGATTGCGAACGATTGTGCAAAGAAACGGACGCGTTGCTGGATAAATCTCGTGCCGCCGAAGACGCTGGCGATCTTAACACGGCTGTTGCATTGTGCAATGCGGCTAGTAATAAAGCGAGAGCCGCGATGGATGCTCCATATAATAATCCTCACACAATCACAATAGCAAGAATGAAGCACAATACTTGCGTCATGAGAACGAGGAGTTTGCACAGGAGATTGCTGCAAGAACAAGTTACCGTTAACGGTGATAAAGATGGTAAGGAATCGATTACTTTACGAGATCGATTACTTTAATATTACATGTAGAATAAATATTTGACATTGCATTTCTTTTCTTTCCAGATGGGGCACCTGAAGGAAGGCACTCGCGAGAGAATAGTAAATCGAGCCAACATTCGAGGCAAAGTTCGCGAGATAAAGGTAATCATTCTCGACAAAATAGTCGAGAACTTCTCGTGAACGCACCAACAACAGTCGTAGATAAACCTGTTACGAAGAGTATCGAGATTTACGCTACTTTACCGAAGAAGAAGACTCTACGCAGTAAAGCGACAGCGGTGAACGTCATTGAGGACGAAGAATATATGCTATATGATCGCCCAACGCAAAGGACCGGCTTGTTTAGTCGTACGAAACGTTGCGAAGACGATAAGAAAGACAAGAAACGCGCGAGAAGCGAGGAGAGGAACAAGAATGTATCAAAGGATTTTTCGATAGCGCCATCTAGATTGTCACCATCTCTGAAAGGAGTAAAGATTGAGAAGCCAAAAGAAACCGAGATTAATACAACTGTCGTCAGAAGTGCACAGCTCAACAACGCGGCTACGATCGAGCAGAAGCAGGGCAAGAAGCAGCACAAGATTCGCAGAAAATTGCTCATGGGCGGACTGATCAAGAGGAAGAACAGAAGTATGCCAGATTTACGAGAAGGGCAGGATGGCCAGGCGAATGCGAATACAGAAAGATCATCCGTCTTACCGAAACAGTCAGTAGACGATTCCAGTGTTGGTTTAAAAGGCAATGATGTAAATCAAACGCTGAGCGGTTACTTATCAGAGGGACACCTGGAATTCGCCGGAAACAATGGACCTGGAAACACTAATCCAAATCTCGAACGAAGCCGTTTAATGAGAAAGAGCTTCCATGGCAGCGCCGGCAAGGTATTACACGTGGCGAAAGTGCCTCCGCCCCCTCCGCTCAGGACCACTTCTCAGCTTAGCAAGTCTAAGTGTTCGGGCGAAGTGCACAATGAGCAGCAATCCGACAAAGCTGCGTACCCTTTGCCGGACAATCGGTGCGTGCCCAACACGTCGCAGGATCAAAACAATGTTTATTGGAATCATATGAACACGAGCAACTCACCTAATGTGACGAACAGGAAATCAGATTATGCTGATTACTCCTTGGAATCGCATTCGCTTCCATTTTTACCGTCTTATAATGAACAGAACACCAATATTTCTGGAGCATGTCAAACAAATTACAACAACAAGCCTAGGATTCAAGATGACGTCATACAATATGCTAACGGTATACTCTATGAGCCGAACTTCGTTGTCACTCGCGCGGACGTGCACAATGAACAGAGTCCCCCTAAGCAACAATACCAGCCGGATTCCTTACCACCTTATCCCGAAAACGGCAACATTTCGCACTCACGGCAACCGAGCGAGGACTTTCCTCCACCACCGTATCCATCCATTCATTCGGTGTCGCATTCGAGACAAACCAGCGAGGATTTCCCACCGCCGCCGCCACCAATCGACGAGCCAACTCATCTTCAAGAGACTCAACAGCATCAAGTTTCTGTTCAACCGCAACAACGTGCACAGCAATTCGAAGTGCAGCAAATTGGCAACCTGTTGGCGCAGTTGCAAAACAAAAGGGAGATCTTAACTGATGATTTGAATAAAGAGAAACGAGCGCAGGAGCACGAAGACGAGGAGAAATCCTCGAATGAAACGTGGTTGAGAGAACTGCAAGCGAAACAGGCCGAAAGGAAAATGAAGAGACAAGGACCTTTAAATCAAGACATTCCAAAAGTTAGGACTCCGTCGGTTCCGACGATTCCAGGACCGACTATCGCTAGAAGAACCAGCGATTTAATGATGAATAATCTCGGACAGAATTACGATCAAGGTCGCGACGTTACAGATTGCCCGAGAGTCGTTTCCTCGGTGAAGGACATGGCTGCTAGATTTGAACAGATCAAGCTGCAACCCGTCTCGAAGTCGGACACAGACGTGAAACCTCAAACGAAGCAAAATGTAAATTGCGTTTCCCCAATGTTAATATCATCAGGAAACGATATGCCTCAGGAAACATCATCGCTAGAGAGTACGAAATCGGCCAAAGTACCTTCCGAGAATACCATGGTCTTCACGAAGATAGAAACTTCAAATTCTCAAACTGTTTTAAACTCCAGTTTTGATTCGAGTTCCAGCCAAAACAGCTTTATCACTATGATGCCGCCAACTGAACCTGTTCAACAGAGCGAATTAAATGTCGCCATGTTATCCATGTCCTTGACACTTCCACATGAGAATGGTTTGCCTATTGATTACCCGGAAGATGACATCAGTGAAGTGGCGATGCAGAACACTATACAAAACACAACGATATTGCCGTGCGAGGAAGACATTGCTCCGCGAAAGGTGAAACGGCGGATTGGAAAAAAGAAGAGCGTATCATTTTGCGACCAAGTGGTGCTCGTTGCAACAGCGGAGGACGATGAAAAGGACTCGTACATACCCAATCCTATTTTGGAGAGAGTTCTGCGTTCCGCGATGAACAAACCTGAAACTGCTCAAGTATTGCGAGAAATCAGAAGTCTTCAGGAGGCAGAGACGATTCGTGAAAACATTGCTGCGAAATTCCAACAACAGACTCTTCCTTTAAAGAGCGAAGCTGATAGCGTGCCGGCGACACCATACCAGGATCAATTGAGGAGCGTTAATCCAATGCCAGACACTATTAAACCCACATTTGGACGACAGAATTCAAGCGATTCGATTGGATCGTTAACGGATAAAAAGTCTTCGTCCGGTGGGAACGAAGGCAAAGATGTGGTCGATCGTAAAGAGACCTACGCTGGTATTCCCGTGAGCGCTTCGAAACCGATGTCCTATTCGCCGCAGCTGCAACAGCAGATCAGATACACTCAGAATGGATACACGCAGTACGTGCAGTCGGTATATCCGCAGACGCAAGCGTCCCATCCAAGAAATCAAATGATTCCCTTGTCGCAAACCCAGAAGCCAGCCAGTCCTTACCCGACTCAAATGAATGGACAATACATTCAAAATGGAATGCAACAAACAAAAATGTTACCACAGAAAAACGGCTATGGGCCATATTATCAGCAGCAATTGCACAATCAGTTGGAACAGCAGCACAATCAAATGAACAAGCAAGCGACCGTTCAGCCGCAGCAGAGTACTCTAAATCAAAAAATTCCGTCTCACAATGCCAGCCCGATAACCGTCCAGCATTCGCAGCAGCAATTTTATCCGCCTAATCAACCGCCAAATCTATATCAAAGTCAATACTCTCAAAGTTCCTACCAGGGTCATCCCTATCAAACTGTTCTTCCACAAAGTAGAGCGGGTCAGTCGTTACCACAGTATCAACCAGCGTCCAATTCACTTGTGTCCTATCAACAGCAACAGCAACAAAGCGTACAGAACTATCAGCAGAGACATGACAACTACCAGCGGCAACTAACATCTCACAATCAGAAGGTAGAGCAACAAGCTTCTATGGTGTCTAATCAAACGTATCCGAAGACTCTGCAGAACGGTCAGATACAGCCGAATGTGAAATACCCGCCCTATCAGCATCCTCCGCTTTCCAAACAGATGCACTTCGCGATGTCCACTGCGAAAGTTGTACCGATGGTGACGCAGCCTCCTCTGCAAACATCAACAGGCATTGCAACCACCGTGAGAGCAGTCGTAACACCCTGCAATCTCTGTCGGAAAAGAAATGTACTTGAGCCAACATTATATTGCACGGATTGCGACTTTTACATGTCGCGTTTCCGACCAACTAACAAAACCGCTTGAATTATACCATTGCTCCGTATGAAGACGATTAAAATGTTTGCCGGTTTCATCGAATGTTCCTCTGACGAGAAAAATAGCGTCGATCTGTTCGTGGTGAATCAACTAATTTCTTTATCCAAAAAATAACAATTGGTTATTAATACAAAATCCAAAAGGTTTGTATTTTCAATAGACGTGTTATATTACAATTTAAATAATCTGCGAAGCATGCAGTCGCAAGAATACAACACCGAAAATGAAGCAGTGCTCATTTCTTATATATAATTCAATAAATTTTTACATAGCCATACTTCAGAAAATTAGATATAAAATTAATAATGTAGTATATTATACATATAATAAGTTTTTAAATGACATTCGATGAAGTACCGAAATAGAAATATTACTTGTACAAATATTAAATAACTTTCGATTAGAGACCCTTATTGTGCAGCTACTAGTTATAGTCTACTGTATCGTTGTATCGATAGATTCTTATTTTCTATAATTTGTATTATTTGTAGAAAAATTGTACTTAATTTTATCATGTTAGACATATTTCGATGTACTTAATAAGTTAGATTATTATTATAACAGGCACAGATTCTAACATTATATTAAATCATCCGCAAAACATTTGTATTTTATAAAATAGCTCATCAATGCAACGTTATTCATATCTGCAGTACATATTTTTATTTGTATGTACATAAGAATGTCATCACGCTTCTCTCTTAAGATCAGCATAACCAATAATTCATTTTGTAAGTTATAATTGAGTGAACTACATTTTCCGTTTCTGTGTAATTGAATATTCTATTTTATTGCGTTCTATTTTATTCTATTTTATGAGAGTTGGAATTGTGATACTAGCCATGCTATACATAGAACTTATCTCGTTAGGATAGAAACTATAAGCAATCACAAATTATAAGAGAAGAATTAAGTAGGAAAGAGGTAAAACTTGATCTCTGAGAATGCGTGGAGTTTATTTTATGTTAACAATCTTAGTTACGTTTTATGTATTAACATGCGTCTCGTTACATTGTATTACTTTACTTACTTTTAAGCACTTAAAATCAATGTACAAATATTCGATTTTATACTTTTTGTATGAGTATTTTGTTTTAAAAATACTTTACCTTTGTGACATTAATAAAGTCCCTTTGAAATATACTATTGAGTTGAATTTTTTCAATTACTAAATTACATATATACAAATAAATACGTTTTTATTATTGAAATACGTAAAATATATATTTATATATTTTCATTAAAAAACTTATATACGTTGGATATGTGTTAGCGTATCTGTATATTTTATTTTTAAATGTTAAATTGTATTCATGTAATCATACGTGTATACAGCACGCATTTGTATTATAATCACCAAGTTGGTCATAATTGATTTGTAAAACTGAAAAATATGAATTTATTGTTCTTAATAAAAACAGCTTAGGTAAACTAGACAGTACAAGTTGAAAACGAGATTTTGAATATATAAATTAACAAAAAATATAAAACCCAGCTTATGAAATAGGAAATGGATTAAATATTATGTTATCATTTCAATATTTATGTACTTCATGAAAGATGAAATATATATTTGTCTCCTATCACGCATTTATACATTTATTAAATATAGGACATACCTTGCGAATGAAATCGTAACCAAAGTAAAGTCCCAATCCAAATTTTATTTCCATTTGTTTTATTTGTGATATAAATTGTACAACCTA
>VBVR01000687.1:23434-43394 GCA_011638315.1 Tetramorium parvispinum | reverse complement strand
GCTTAAGCTTATAAAGTTTAAAATGTAAAGTTAAGTTATAGATATTTTATTTAAACTAATACCTTTGTTTATTCTAATTTTATTTAAAGAATGAGTTTCTTTGAATTAAATTGAATTAAATTTTGTATATTATAAAATTATTAAATTTATATGCTGCATTATATATATTTGCTTCTTTTATATCTAATGAGAAGGTTACGAGTTAAATTACAATTTCTTCCTTCATATTGCAAGAACAGAAGCAACAAGAATTTATACTTTCACTCCCTAATTCACTAAGTTAAACAAAATCTGTTCTTAAATTAATACTATCTGTCTAACATTATTGATAGTTGTAAGTCGAAAAATAAGAACTTGACAACCCAACAGGCACCGACGTTCCGAATGATTTACTTTCGCATCAACCGCTAAATGAAAGGCATGCTTATGGGCGTACAAGACTGCCACTTAATACGATTACTTATATCATCTCTCCGATCCGGCTTAGTACTTTCTTTCTTTCGTACAAGCGGCGAATGTCGCTTTTATGTTACCGCGAAAACGCGAGCGGATGATGTTAATCTTTTAAAATTTACGAGACGCGTGAAGGGAACGCAAAACTTGTATCCGTCTTGCAAAAGCATTTTAGCATTGCGTGTCGAGTCTGTTTGGAATCAAAAGTCACATTGTCGCCTGATCTATTCAATATCCAACAATGTGGTTCTATTTAGCTTTATGACCTATATACGCGTCTATTTTAAATACGCATTTTATAGTGACTAATAATAAATCCTTTATGTCGCCTTTGACTCCTTTCTCTTCGATGTAAGTACTGCGAACCGGTTTCCCTTTTGTATTTATTTTTGTACTTTACTTTCGTTCGATGAGCGACGGCTTCCTGTTTCTTTCTGCCGTGTTCCTTTCATCGTAATTATATACACGTCATCACAAACTGCGATGTACGTGAAAATCTAGCAGATTAAGACACGGAAATTTATACGGACGAGGCAATTTTAAGGGTTTAGCATATCATTAAGATACGCTTTATGCGCCAGATAATTAATGCACGTACAATAGGAAGTTTCTATTTCCTATTTTCTTGCTGGCAATATTACAGAAATTGATAAATTTTTATGTCTGTCTTCTAAAACAGCGCATTTTTTTCCATTATTAAATATAAATGTTTAAAGCATACTTTAGACGATCTATAATTTGTTTGATTTTGAAATTATTATTTGAAAGAATTCTTTTTACAATTACATATACCATACATATTTTAATACATATATTAATATAATTACATATACCATACATATTTTGATGTGTGTATTCTGACTCACAAATACTTTTTCAAATATATTACACAGTGTTTAAAATTAAAATCAAATAAAGTATTTGATTACGGCACAACTTGTATAGATAATTAAAAATTAATCAATTATTAAGTAAAGACGTAAATTTAAAACTACATAAAAATACATTGTTTTCCGAGAAGTTTTAATCGTAGAAAGTTAATATGTGAAAGAAGTCGATGTAAATTACAGATGCATTGCGACGTTGGACGTTGTGACTACTTTATCTTGAAATTCTACGAGATTATAGGACAACGCGTTGCATTTCTCTGCCGGCGATGAATCCTCCGTCTTTGCTAATTAATCCTGTGGTGGCTAATTAAGTTATGGATCTTTTCGCGCTGCGTATGTTCTTTTAGCATGGCGGTAAATTGAACGTTTAAGATTTTCCGTCTACCGTACGGCGGTATTCGGCGGTATCTTCTTACGCGAATAATTTCGGAGTCGCACGGATTACGGCTATGGTGTTGGAAAGCGGAAGAGATCCGGATCACGGCAATGTCCGGTTGAGCGACCGGATGAGGCGTGCCGGCCGCTATGGAAAGCGGAAGTGATGTCTCGTGATCGATCTGCCTGAACCGGGTCCGGTGCGTCGATATACCGTGTGAATGAAATAAGAAACGTTCCCTGACTGTTTTCCTTTCAAGTTTCACGAGAGTGAAACAGTCAGCGAACATACTTCATATAGGTATTCGTTCTTCCGTATCCTTCTTTAGTTCGATATTATGTCTTTCTTGATGAGAGTTTGTAAAAAAAGAAGAAAATCTGGAAGTGAAGGTCAACTGAAATTTTAAAAAATTTTCTCGAATATATCTTGCTGTATATTTAAAATCACAGAAATAACGCATATTTCTTTCTTATCTCTTGTAACAGCCGGTTGCATAGATAGAATTAATATATTAGACGGAATTGCGTGTTTCATGCAAAATGCAATAAGTCTTGGCGGCAATCTTGGCGTGAATATCTTGGCAGATGAGTGAGAGCTGCGCTCGGCGCGCCGTTTTACTTTATTTTGCTCGTTCCACGTGCTCGTGTGTACGTTGATGGTCTGAAATAAAATTGGATGGACCAAGCCTGTTACTTTCACGCGATGACTTGGTCTCGATCGATAATATACGGCGACCCGAAAGTTCGAAGCGCATAAGCGCCTCGCCTGTATAAATTCTGATTAAACGAGGCTGCAGCTTTTGGCGATGGTAGTAGAAAGTCCCATGCACACACGCATATGTAAGGACATCCATTATTGTAACCGTAGCGTTATTTTCTCTTTATGTTTATGAGCCGTCACGCGTCGTGCGAGCCGACAGCCGAGCTATCTGCATTATTCCGATGCCAAGGATCGTTATATTGAAAAAAATGTTATAACATTCTGATTAATTTATGTAGAAAATGCGTTATTCTTTATTTGGCACTCTTCTGCAATTGTGTACTACTTACTCTGTTTCCATGACTCCAACGAATAGATTGCATGCGATGCGATATTTATTTTTATTGCATTTTTTAAAAGTGCGGTTTATATTCGCGTTTTCTCTTCGATAAATTAATAAATTATCTTCATATCGAATCATCATAAAATAAATTTTATTAATTTTAGATTCAAGATTAAATTCAAGATTAAAATTTTAACTGTAAAACAACTACAAAGTTATAGATTTAGAGAATTATATACATGTGGAAAAATTGTTTAAAACATAAGAAATTATTCGTAACTCTTCTTTGCATATCGGAGAAAAACAGATTTTTTAATTTTATTTTCAGAGAAAATTTCAAGCATTGATAAAAGTAATTTTGATTGATTAGTTAATTGCAGCGCTTCCAAGATACAGTCAAGAGAAAAAAAGAATATGTAGGAAAGCACTTCATTAAGGATTTTCTAGTATCTACCAATTTCCCAGCCGCATTTTATGAGAGAAGATACGCATGCAAATGACGATCGTTACTTGCAAATGATGTTCCTATAATCGATCGAGCGAATTTCGAAAGCGGATATGCGGCGGTCAATCCAAACAAACATAAAAAATTTAACAGATCGCGCAAACGGACAGGTAATCGTAGGCGAACCCGGCTATGATCAAATTCGAGAAAGCGATCGGCTGGAAAGGTCGAGCATTTGCATTTTTTATTGTCGCTTCGTCGTAATGTGAGAAACTGCGTTCCAATCGACGGCGAGTCGTCAATGTAACAAGTCTAGTGTACTTCCTCATTTTTCTCCTCCCTTTTGCACGTGTTTTGTCGGAGGAGCTCGACTTCGCGGCTGAGAAAGTTTTCTGACTCGAGGTTGCGGGTAATTTGTCTCAAGTGCAGCCGCGTAGATGATCGTTTGACGCAATAGCGGGCGATCGGTGTACAAGGTTGTAATGCACACCCATGACCGCTGTAGAAAGTCCCGGTCTTTTTCCTTCTTCTTAGCCTTTTCCTCATCCTTCTCTTCCGCTTTAGCAGGTGGACTGCACTTGGGAACGTCCGAGGAAAGGGTCGGGCTTTGTGCGACTCGATAGCGGAGCGTTCCCACTTCTACGGGGGAGAAAAAGAGAAAGAGAGCAACAAAGAGATTGCGAGTCATTACAAGACCTCCTTTCCATCCTCGCGATCCTTTCCCTTCCGTGACTCCCGACTGCATCGATCACCCATTTCTGCCGGGGAATCTTGCGAGAAAAGCCGCTCTCCACCCTTTCTCTTTCCGCTTCTCCGATCTAGAGCCCTTTCCCCCCCATTGTCTGTGACAGAATGGAGCGAGCGAGAGATGGGCTTTCCGTTTAGGAATTTTCAAGAACACCTTGCCACGCGATCATCGTGATAAGCGGATGACTTGTCGGTTAACCGTTATCGCTCAGATTCTATCAGACGAGCGGCATGAAGATGAAAAATTATTCCGATGTACAATGTAATTTTTTACATCATTTGATAGATACAATCCTGCGAGCTGTGATCGAGAGCACCTTCACCTATTATATCGTTTGATTTATTGTTAGATCTAATCTTGAAAATTAAGAGAAAAGTGATATGAACTTGAACATATCATCGTTGATCTTACAGAATAAAGTTTTAGATAGTAAATTCTACATGCGAGAGATTAGCATGATTAATTACTCATATTACCGTTGCGCCTATTAATTTTGTAGAGATTTTATCTGTATAATGAACATGTATATTTTACAAACATATATTGACTGCATTGTATAAATCATAACAAAAGAATTTAGAATAACGTGATTTTATCAAAATTATGTTATCAGTTATTGTGTAAAAGCAAAAATTGGTCCAATAATTTATTACCAGCATAATTTTGAATGTTATTATAAAATACATATCCGTTTTAGATGAATATCAAAGATATATCATCGCCTTTGAATTAGATAACGAGATCGCGTGTCCAAATTTCACAACTCAATCTCGTATGAAACTATTAAATACGCGTAACAGCGGTGAGAATAATCCACTTTTTCACAAGTGTGTACGCCATTATATCGTTCAATAATCGGAAACCGCCGCGCCGCTTCCCATGAGACTACATCGATCATTCTCTCTATTGTTCGCAGAAGACATCTGATGTTGGCGCTTGTTTCTCATTATGCAGAACTTGAATTAATAAACGGCAGATTGTATCGAGAATTTTTGATGAATATTACTTACCTTGCTAATAATGAGCCATAACAATTTCTATTAAATTTCTATTAGACAGTAATTAAAGTTGTTTAAAAAGTAAATATTTTATTACTTACTGAAATTTTTTTTGTAATATTAACTTTTAATGAGCACATAATTTTTATTAAACCTCACATATGATATGGAATTTATATGATATACCATTAAACAAAAAGGAAAGGAAAAAGTTGCTGTAATTAATAAATATGTTAGGGATATGTTGTACAACTGCAATCGTACGAATTTATTTATTTTTATAAAATTTTATTTCGTTTATTTTAATTCGAAACTGATGTAAAATTACTTGTGCAGTTATATATTTGATTCGTATTCTCATTATAGGGATGTGAATCAGTAGAGCTATATCATTGATCTGTTCCACTTTTCATTGCAAATTGTTGTGCGAGATTGATTGAAACGCACCGATTTGGCTAATTAACAGTTTAATGAATCGAATAATCGGGCATGATAATTAACGCGATTTTACGGCTTTGAAAAATCTGGGGAACGATTTATGTGAAGATTATGAGTGCCGATAACGCTGCTACCAGGCACTTAACGCATTTTATTCCGCGTCAAACGCAATCGGATAGCCTACCACCATGATCGTATGAACGACGTGCGTAGAAAGAATGATAATGATTAAGTACGTGAAGCTCGTTTCTGGTTTGATCACCTCAACGATATATTACATTCCCAGGAGATTGCGTTTTAATAACCGACTTTTTTCCTTATCTGTTAATTTCACACTAACGACACAGCATCTTCGACGTGTCTCTTTCTACGAAAAGATTAGTTTTCCGCCGTCTATTTGATGGATGCAAAATAAATCGTTCCAGGTGAAATAACGGTCTCTTATCTATTAATCATACTTACATAAAATTATGATCTTTCTTTTATGTGTTTTCGCAACATCGACATATTTTTATATAGAAATGGATGTGTATTTTATATCACTCAATTTTATTTTAATCAGTTTTTATCTAATTTGAATACCAGAACGATATAAAATTTGAATATTAAGAATTAATGTTTTATTTGAAATTTTATTATATATTTTCGTACATATATAAAGTTCACTTTAGACAATCTATTTTAATTTGCTTCAAATTTTGAAATAGAATTTTATTTGTAATTTTATACGTTGCGTGCAATTTTATATTTTAGCCCACACATGTGCGTGTATTTTTTTATATTACATTTTTTGTTTTATTTCATATTGTATTTTATATTTCGATTTTTCAAATTCTTTTATACCATATGACATACACGTATAAAATTATAAATAGAAAGTATCGAAATATAAAATTTTTAAATGTAAACAATTTAAATGTATCATTTTCGAGACACACGTAGTCTTTCTCTGAAATGAAATCCAGTCGAATACTCTGAAAAATTGAGGAAGCAATTTAACGAATATCTTCACTTTTACTTGTATCGCGATGGTATTCTGCACTGTGTGGTCCACAACCGACACGGATTATCACACACGCTTTGATCAAGAAGTGAAGTGTAGCTCGACAGGAGATACATCTGGTAGGGATAAAGGCTATATAAGAGAACGCAGGTCTGATTGGATTTTGTAGTAGAGCTAAGTCTTTTGTGTCGTGTCTGTATTTTTTTTTAATATATTTGCAACATGGTAAGTATGGTATAGCCCTGCTATTTAAATGTTTCCACTTCAATACTTTAGTGGAATGATACCGCACATTATATAACCACCGTGGGAAAGAAATGTATAACTTCATCGACAAAGAGGAGAAAAAAGAATTTTATAACAAAGTTTCATATTGATTCCATAAAAGAATCATAAATAAAAATATCGTGCGAATGATTTGCTTTCAGAGAAATATATGAAACGAACCATGTATAAAATGAACTATGTTCGATACAATAAAATTATTATTTTGGAAAAAAAATTATTTCCGTCATCGTAATATTCGTTTTATTAAATTGAAAAATATCTGGAATAGTATTTCAAAGTTTCGTTATAAATTTCTAACAGCGCGTAGCTGTTTCTTAGTACATGACACACTGTAATATTTACCTGAAAATTTTAGAGGTAATAAAAAAAGAGAGAAAGAAAGAAATATCCATTCGTACATGGCGATACACGTGTTTGGGGGGAAGGAGCGATCCGCCCCGCCGGTGGCGGGACAACGCAATCTATATAAGAGTGGTCCATGCCGGATGTTTGACCCAGAACTTCGCGTGCAGTGAAAGTGTGCCCGGTGCAAATACGTTTTTGCCGGAAACAATAATGGTGAACGCACAATATAATTAACCGCGAAAACGCGTTATCGCTGATCGCTTCGTAGACTCATTATTATGCATTGTTTATTAGGAATTATTAATTTTTTCCTATTACATCTTTTTGTATCTCTACATTATTAATTACATTAAGCTTTTATAAACTATTTATTCGTTGAACGATAAATTCGACAAGAAGCTTTCTTTAGTAATAAATTTCGCAATTTTTATTGAATTATATTGAAATTTATTGAGTTTAACTTTCAACATAATTTGATATCATCAGTGTTTTTTCTAAGTATACGTTTAGTATAATCATATATTTCTCTTTTATATACATCGAGAAAGTAATTAATTTTTTTATTTACACAACACATGCCAATCAAAACCATTTATTATTTCATTTCAACTTGGGAGTCATTAGTCAATTTTATACTTGAAAGTTTATAGAGTATATATTATTGTCGATTTGTGCACAATTGGGTGACGAATTAAGAAAAGAAAATGAAAGAGCAGGGCAAACAGATGATTGACAGTAATTTTAACTTTCTCTTTCGATTACAGAAAATTTATTTAATATTGGGTCTGCTGGTAACAGCGGCATGTGCCGAGAAGAAAATTAATTTAGACGATATAGAGAGAGATAATCTGAGAGCGGAGGGTAAGGCCAAGGTCGAGAATATCCAGACTGATGAAACGAAGTATACTGCCAAGCCCAATCAGCAGCAATATCAAATACCAAGCCAATATAATACTTTGGATCAAGGCTCTGAGCTGTATATCTCATCTCAACGACTTCAGGATGTAAAATATAGTGTAAGAAATTAATTAAATGTTGCAGTACGGAATTTTAACATCTTTTCCTTTCTAGACTCCCGATATAAAATTATTATAGCAAATAAATTTTATAATGTATACTATTATAAAGTATATGTGTGAATATAATGTAGTAGACAAATAATATTAAAAAATAAAAAGAGACAATTAAAAAAATAATATAATATTTAATTTTATCGATCATGTAAAATGATGTTTTCCTTTGTTAACTCTTTTATCTTTTTTGTTTTGTTAGCAGGCATCACCTGAAGAATACGTTCAACCCAATCAGTACTCTGTACACGAAGTACAATATAAGCAGCCAAATCAAATTTTGCCACAACAAAATATTCCACCGCTACAATATTACGGTGGATATCAACAGCAAGTGGAAGTTCCAGCTAAGGGCATTGCTCCTATTGCCTACGAGCCTCAGAAATTAAACTACCAACCGGAAATAGCAGTGGGCAATCATATTCAAAGTGTTCAACAGAAAGCAGTCACGGAAAAATACACGAAAGCTATCAATAAAGGTAAAGAACACAGACATGAAATGTTTCCAATATGCTGCTATTCTTTAAATTTATATTCAAGAATTTTTTAAATAATAATATTTTTTTACTTTGCAGAACCTCTTTACATAGACGTTCCGGTGACACAATTACTTCCATATCCATATTATCCCCATTTGGATATTAATCCTTTGGTGGATTTAAAAGGTGCCGGACTGGCGCAACCTCCATTACTGGCCAGCAATGCGGCCCAACAAATTTCCGTACCCATATATGCCCCCGTATATAATCAGAAACAATTGATTCCTCCTATAAAACCACCTTACTCTACTGTCGAGCCAGTGGCATTCACAACCAAGGTAAATTTAATTTACGTAAATGCAACTTTTCTATTATATAATAAATTGCGTTTTTATGCAAATGATCATGTAGCAATAATGTCGCAATATCGTGATTAAGAGAGAAACGCCAAACTTTCTTCCTGCATAGTAAAGAGATTCGTGAATATTTTAGCATTGATTTGAACCGGTACATTGTCAATTCTGTTTCATTCGTTACACGACCGTGGGTATTTTAGGCGCCGAAAGGATTGACTTATCCAGTCCCAGGTACACCGAAAAAGAAAATCGGCCCGCCTCCCCTGACGACACCTTTGTACGTGCCGCAGCAGTCGTTACCTCAAGGAAAGGCCCTGTTACATACGCAAGCTTACATCACGCCTTCGCAACCGCAGTATGTGCAGCAGTTAATTTACATGCAGCCTGGCATACTTTACAGTGATCCCGCTGCCGCTTACAGCGACCTGTACGCTCGTCTACCAGCATACATTCAGGATAATTACCTTCGCGGACAAGTGAATCAATATCAGACGCAGCAACAATTGTACATCCAACCGCCAATCGGTCCCGAAGTGCCGAAGGAAATCTTACAGGAGCAGATCAGTCAGGACCAGCCGCAGAATTATATCAAGGTTTGTGTATATAATAGAAGCGAAATAGATTCTAGTGTCATAACTGATATTTCACTCACGGCATGATTTATAGCTTTGCGTGACTACGTTACATTTATCAGAAATCGGTGTTTTGTAATGGAAATGACAGTTTTACATAACTATCGCTTTATTCGCCAAAGGTATAATTAGAGATTTAAATTAGTATTCTGTTAACGGAATGACATCGCTATCTAATTAGCATAGTTTAATTACCTCTTTCACTGTGCTACTACGTATCGTTTACGATATTTGTTTTCCATTAACACTTTTCTTTTATAAATAAAAACTTATGATTTCTTATAATATAATTTAATATATTTTTTATTGAAAATGAATGATAAAATCAACCTGACTCTCTAAGCAATAAGGAAAATATTGTACATTCTACTTTGATCATTTCTTTTCCTTCTATTTAAAAATAAAGAAAATATAGAGTGTCTGATAGAATCTTTTTTATACTTTATTGTAAACACATATATATTTGCAATATTCAGAAATGCGAGACTTGTTTAAAGCTCTTTTTTAAACGTTTCATTTTACGGAACTCACAATCACTATAATTTTGTTAAATGTATTTTCGAGCAGGTGCCTGATGAGCCCAAAACTCATTTCGTACCGCCGCAATTCCCTGCGCATGACTTTAAAGCCGGCAGTACACAATTGGAACCTATTCGGAATTCTTTCGAAGACGAACAGACCTTGCCCGCGCAAGATCACTCTTTGCCTTCGGAGCCGAAGTCGTTACTCGACTCATATATTCCAAGCAAAATCATTGCTGCACAAGACACCGCCAGGTATGGTAGCGTGAGTAATAAGAATGCAAGAGTGTCTTATTACTGCAATTACCTATCATAAATATATCGTTACAGGTACAGAGAAAGACCAATAAAATTGGAAGGAGGCTTTCTCCCGTCGAAAGTGAACTTCGCGCTTAAAAAGCGCAAGTCTGAATAATGAGAATCGCCGAGAGTGGCATGACGATTGACGAATGTCATACACAAGGGTCAGTACAGTTTGAAAACTTGATTACTAATGATCATACGACGATCATATGCAGACATCGAGGATATGTTATCTGAACAGAGGTCGAACGGTGTCATCGCATCTAGTCTTTCAGCGAAGATCCATACAAAAGCTTTTTATACCGTTCTGTTTTACCTTTATAAAGACGCGTCCAGTAAATGGCAAAAATACTTTGTTTACGATTTTTCAATAAAACATTAAAAATGGAAATATAGTTGGTAGCACCTTTCCTCCAATTTATAAAATAAGATATAAATGTATATAGAATTTATTAAAATTATGTATATATTTTGTTAATTTTAATAATTATGGTATAATTTTACATAAAACTATTTTTTTATTTAGAATATTAGTTATGTTTTTAATTATTATTTCTTATGTAGTATAAAATCGTTTGTCATATAACGCCAAAAAATTTATATAAGTTTTAATAATAATGCTTAATATTTTTTCGGCATTATTTATTTGTGAATAACATTTTTATTGACAACCAAATTCTTCCAAATTATATAGATTATTAAAAATCAAAATATATTATCCAATTTATTCCTATTTATTCCTATTTAATTTTTATATTTAATAATCTTGTATTTAATTTTTGGACCTCTTTAATACTTTTGTATTAGTTTATTAAATGCATTGTTATATATCTAATAATTAGACGATTAAATCCATCAACATCATAAAACTACTTTTTTGCAATTTTTTAAATATCTTTTTAATATTATAATTTCTTCTGCAACTATTATTTGGATTTTATCAATACAAAACTAAACAAATATATAAAATATAATATAATTACGGAATCTCCAATGATGATACATACGTATCCAAGAAATCTTAAACTTAGAAAGCTAAATTGAGCAAGCAATTAAATCGCGCGATAAAAGATATTTATCTACCATTAGTAGAGATAGCAAGGCCATGCTCTTAGCTTCTTTTTATAGTTACAAAACAGATAATATATGTTACCTATTACGCGACATTATTAAAAAATATAAAACGTATGATTTGCACGATCGTGAGATTTTTATTAATTGCTCTATCAAATATGCGGACACGACAAAATTATTTATCGGTCATCAACGTATCTAATAAACTCGTACGAAATTAGCTCTGACACTTAATGATAGTATTTATGATAGTTTACGATGTACATTCAGATAGGCTGCATTAACATTGAGAGGTAGGGCACTGTGATGAAGGAACATCTAATATTAAGAAACATATGCAAGTATTTACGCGAACGCGATATATCAACGGAGAGAACATCCCATACGAGAAAGCTGACACTATGGACTACGGAGATGAGCCCAACGGTGTAGGCACGCGGAATTAATCGCTTGAAATTCTGGCTCCTACTTTGTTATTAATGTCGTCCGCGTGCACGGAACGCTTTCTTTTTCCGTAAATGTATAATTTACTAGAATCTTCCGCTGATACACGTGATATATTCAAACGAAAGTGGAACTGACGAACCATATGTATTTTGTATATTACATCTTCGAAGTTATTATGATATATTCTTGTGAAAGATTTTTGTGGTAAATCAATTTTTTAGAAATTGCTAAAATCTCACAAATTATAAATTTCGAATTCATAATTTGTTATAGCAAATGATCCATAGCATTTTTTTATTCTTTAATATCGTTTTCATTCTGATATAAAAGCTCCCCGATTCATTCGAGTAGTATAGAGTATGCAATATGCGCACGTTTATTTGCGTAATGTAAAAAAAAGTAAAGGAGTCTGCATCAATTTGTCAGACATCGTTACGCTACTGGCAGATGTCTTCCCGTATCGAACGCGAATAGCGTTCGTCTCACTGTGGTGAAACTATAATGATGGTGTCTTTCTCGCACCAGGAGCGAGGGCATATAAGGTGGGATGTTCTGGCCTCAGCTTCATCAGTACCAAACATACACGACAAGTCTGCCAAGCTAGCAGGTTTAAGGTCGGCCGTCATGAGTTTCGCTAGGATCTACGTGAGTATTTGAATTAAGTTTTACGTGTTTAGCGCTCTATAGAATCTTCTCTCTTCTCAAATCCCTCTTTCTTATAGTCTTATTAACATATGATGACATAATTAATATTCATCATATTATAACATACTACATTATAATTATATTACAAACTATCCATAACTTACGTTTAATAGGAATATCATCCACATGTACGGGTCTGTCTATGATTCTTCTTATAAGTTTGATTTAAAGTCATCAAATTAAAACTTATTTTTAATTTTTTAATAGCTTTTTTATCAGTGTTACATTTTTTACAAAGAGAAATATATTATATATTTTTTAATTTTATTAACATTTCGCTGTGTAAATATATTAAGTGAATACATTTTTTCTCTCTGTACTCTCTTCTCATATTTATAATTTATTTTTATTCTTTTATTTTTATACATATAATAAAATATAGAAATGTGAAAATAATTAAAAAAGATAACAATTTTCTTTACTAATGATGCTAAAATAACACTTCTTTAGAATTATAGTAACGAAATAACAGTAATTGCGAACCGTTACTGACATAGTTGTACACATAATTGCGAAGTTATAATAACCGCGTGTTGTCTATAGTACGAATAATATATTATTGACAGGAATTGATCGCGCGTGGAATTTCGCGGTTGCAGCTGTTCAACCTAAATTTAATAATCCCTTCGACTGAAGCTTTAATTCCGAAAATCCGTGGGAAATATTTTAACGGAAACGCGTTACGCTCGTGCCATTTTTCGCAACACCTCCAAAAAATCTTTTTTTTTTCCTGATCGAATGAACGCTTCCTGAACTCGACCGGACGTAATTGCGGTGAAAGTGCCGCGCATTTTTCTCCGATCGCGGTCCATACATGAAGAGGCGGCGATAAAGTAACCGTGGCAGATGCTCTTGAGCAAGCCAGTGAAAGTCCGTAAGGAGAGGATGAGCTATGCATCTCATCTCGCGATTCGTCGTCGCAGGAAGTTCCGAACGCACTTTTCGGCATTAGGTAACACTGTGATTTCGCACGGACGCGACGTAACGTGGACGTTCAGCGAGATCCGCGTGAAATTCGATGTCTCCTCAATTGTGACATGCCGATCGCGTTTTTACATCTCCGTCGCCGCCAATTTCGAGTTGATTGACGAGCTGACGCACGGCCGCGGTCGGTCACTTTGACGGGTTGCATGCGCATCTATTTTCATCACGTGTCGTGTGCTGAATATTTATTGGATCATTAATGCCAAAATTGTAATTTGAGAGCACTCGGCATGCTTCAGGAAAACGGAAAAAAATCTGATTGATTAAATTTAAATATAGTATACCGTTTTTAAAAGACGAATGTGATTTGTATACGTTTCCAAAAGATTTTAATAACTATATGCAAAAATGCTAGATATCATATCATTTATTAATTCTATTTGTATTTTATTTGTATTTAATATTTGAATTTTAGTTAATTTTCACTTCGATGTTTTTATTAATTCTTATACATTTAAAAATTTTTTTGTATTAATTTCTTAATTTCTCTCATATCAAATTACTTTTGCGCATTTTTATAAGATAAGAATAATTTAAGTCGATTTAGGATTCCTTTATTAATCTAATCTTAATTAATATTTTAATATAAATGCTTAAGTAATTTAACGTACAACCAATTCTTAAAGTTATCAATAAATTCTTATCAATACAATTTACAACTGCACGAACTTTTATTACTCAACTGGAAAGCAATATTTTCATCCATCGTTATCTATAGATCGCGATGTTGACGTTTAAAGAAAGCGGTGAAAATCGCAAGTGTGCAACGAATGAAACCCGTTTTAATGATGTTGACCGACACACTTGACTCTAACCCTACAGGAATATCTCTCCATATCTTCAGCTCTACTTCCCTCCTAGATCACAATTATGCGCTCGTTATTTTTGTAATTACATATGTATAACCGGATTATCGTTCTGAAGATATCTTCATAGAACAGGAACATTATATCTGATTAATGCATCCTTTCGGAAATATATCTTATAGAGGAAATTCAATCCGGTATAACTTAACATATTTCTTCGGGACGATCGTATTCGACTTGTCGAATAGGGAAGGGAAGTGAAAGTGAGCTCGCCATTGCCGGAGATCGATGGCCAATACATTGTTACATCTGGCGCGATTTCTTACACATGCCCCTGACTTTCAGATTGCCGCATTCCTACTGATGCACGGACTCTGCAATGCGGAGAATACCGGAAGCAGAGAGATCAAGGTGAACGACTCGGACACCATTGAACGTTCCATTGCCGACGATGCTGCCGATGATCCAGATGCCGAAAGGGAAAGAGAGGAGGAGAAGGAGAATGTCGAAGAGATCCTACCGATTTTACCTCCGATAATACTTTTGGATTTCGATAACGGCACGATCGAAGATAATACGACCGATGAAAAGTCGAAGCGTACTGTGAATAATGGGCTCGGTTACGGTTTCGATCGGAATTCCCTGTTTACTCCACGAAAGTACAATTATTACTTTCCCGCGGGAAAGACTGGAACCACCGTGAGCATAGAGGAATCTATTAGCCCATTTCTTCCGAGGACCATAATAGAAAAGGTACCACCAGGCAATCAAAAATCGACTTCTAGCTCATTGTTTGAACATCAGAGAAGCCGCAGCTCGATAGGATCAAATCATCGATATTACAACCCCACGACAAAGTCACCGTCGATATTTGGGCTGCGAACGAAGTTGACGAAGACGTCTGACTCCGAGCCTTACCAAGGATTCGTGCCGATTGCGAGACCCTCCGATGCATACTCGAATGCGGACTATCAAGATGATGCGTATGCATCCACAACGCCGCAACCTTTGGCGTTTCGCCCTGCGGAAGCAGGAACGGCGACGGGTTACGCCACTCCAAGTCCACAGAGTTACACAGCCTCTAGTTCGAGTCAATACACCTACGTCACTCCGAATCCGCCGTCGTATGTCCAAAGATATCTCGGACAGAGTTCTCAGCATACGATAAACGTACAGAGTTACAACAGAGCGAAACAAAGCGCAGCGAAACCCTCGACATCCAGTCCCCTCGAAGCTGCTACTCACAATTACGCTCGACTACCTGGCTCGAACACGGCGGAATCCTCGACTCCCAAACCCGACGACGTGTCTAGTTACTCGGAAAACGCTGGACCGTTTCCCGGTCTGCCCCGATACACGGTGGAAAACGGTATCAGATACGAGAACAAGATCTTTTGGAAGTATCCAGACGGTAGAGTGTCCGACGTACCGCCTATGACGTACGAGACTTACTCCGAGTATCCGTCGTTGGCTGCGTTACAGGCCGCCAAAACCCAGGACCCATCGCAGATCTACGAATCCGCCTCCACGGAGAATAGTGTGATGTCGCAGGGTCCAGTGCAATTCCCAATGGCGCCGGAACCCACCGGTCCACGGACTCCATTCATCTCGGTCAATTCCCTGTCCCGTCTGCAGCAGCAGCAGCAAGTGTTTCGGCTGGGCTATCAGAATTTTATCCAGAAACAGGTTCCGCAACAGGTCAAAGCCGGCAGCGGAGTCTCGCCCACGTACTCGGTCTCTTCAACGACCCTGTCGCCAAGGGACTCTCTCAAGTCAACCGGAAAAACTCCGAAGAATCGATATGAAACGTTGAGACGACCGATCTCGAAGTACATGGTGAACAGTCCAAATGCGGAATATACTGATATTCTAGAGAAAAATGCGAGACCTACCAGACTCTTTACTCAATCAGGTAATCTAACATTTTATGTTTTAGAGATACGTGCCGTGATAACGTGATGAAGACGAATAACGTGAGAATTATTTTTCTAGTTGACGGCCATTCGGCTAAAAGAATTAACGCAGCTGGAAGCAAGAATCTGGATGGCTACTCAAATCTGCAGTATTCGGACTTGCTGAATTATAATCCGTCTATCTCGCAATATATCAAAAATCCTGCGTCCATCCTCAACGTACAGCCGACCTTCGTGCAAACCGGCAACTCTCTAATACCCGTGATCATTCTCAGAGTGGACGGCGTGCCGCCCATACAACCCAAGGTCACCCCGAATGTGAACTTGAAAGCCCTGCTGCAGCAATATCTCGTTCAATATGCTAAAAGTATCGAGGAATTGGCGCGACAAACCAATTACGATCTCGGTGATGATCAAGTCCCGAAGGATCAAAATTCATACTCCACAAGCCCTCTGCACGAACTGGCGCGACTGGCACCAAACAGTGGCGTCAGAGACTTGATCGGCAATCCTACGGAATCCTACGTTGGCAAATCGAGTTACGAGGCAAGCAATCTGGATGTCGAAAAAGATCTTTCGGGCGGAAAATATGGCGAGCGCACTGCGGCTCGGCCAAAAGTGAAAAGTGTGCAGATCATAGAGGATCCAAGGCTCGCGAATCATAGGCTTTAAAACGAAATCGCATAAACGATAGAAAGCCTCAGTAATATATCTCTTGACTTTTGTGTTCTATGAGAACTCGATTTTTTGAAATATATTCAGATGTACTATAATATATTCAATTCAATATTAATATATTTATTTCAAGCTATACTATTAAAAAAATAGAAAATTTAGGAATTAATAATTTTGATGTCAACTAATAAAAACGGGAACTTGTAATATAAAACACACGTTTCCATTTGCGTTTAAAGAATATTGCATTAATATTAAATATTGCGCATTGTCAGTAACTGATAATATAATAGAACACAAAAGTTAAGCCGAAACGATTGAACAAAATGGCATTAATTACCGGTGGCGATTTCAAATCCGGAACACGAAAGTTTCTTTATGGAAAGATATTTTGCATTATTCTCTATCATTAAGTATTAAGTGATTGCAATGTACATTATTTGGCACATTACCATTTCAGAGAATGAAGCGCTTCGTGCCATGAACCGATTTAAGAAAACGTCAACGAGATAATAATAATCGGGCGTTAGTGATACGGTAGTATTTATAATATGGGATTGTGCAATGTATTATAATCCATACAAACGTACCTGTGTGCGCTACTGATTTACCGAGAACACGCGAAAGATTTTTGGTATTAATACATTCTTTTGCTGTTCTCAGAAAAAACAGTAGTAAGCAAAGCACATGTGTTGCTCTGCAAATGTACCTATGAAAAATCAGCCAAATTTCCGTACTTCAGAAAGGTACCTTATAAATCATAGTGTTTAAGTTCTTTTATTCAATCGTGTACTGCATTATTATAAGCTAATGAAATAAGAAACAAATTTTTATACAAATTAGATTTGTATTATTCTGTGCCTTAAATCTTTATGTAAATCTGTTATTTAAAAAAAAATATAAATCTTTTCATTTTGTACTCTTATCGACGAAAGCTTTTGACAATTGCATTTTACTTATTGTGTTCCCTAAAAAACAATTAATCTGTAAAATTTTTATCTATAAAATTTTGTGGTATACTTTACTAATAAGATTTTTCTCTTTTAAATGTATGATAATATATTCATTCAAATAAATATAGATGCATGTAAAAATTATTAAAAAGTAGGAAACTATATAATAGTGGTTTGTTCACACTATAGAATTATGTAAATTATAATAAAATTAACCGCTAAGACATAGTTTTCTACTTTGTTCTATTTTTAGTTTTACAATGCTCTTTGATTCATCTTCCTCGTTCAACATTGTGAAACGTAATTTTTTACAATAAAATTTTTTAGAGCATGACTTTTTGAAATGATTTAATATGACGCATTATACAAATTTTAAATAATCCACAAAATTAAAAAAAAACTTTATTCTCAAAATTTTATCAATGTTTTCTTTATTAAAAATTTTAAATTGCACATGTTAAATTAATTTGATTTTAGTTAACGTATTGTTCAATTTTCGTTCCATTTTCAATAAAATTCTAATTTAATAATTCAGATGTGAAATGTTAAAAATTAAGAAATTGGAGTAAATTTCTTTAAACATTATTGCTAAGAAGAATCATTTCCGAATTGACTATGGGAGGTTAAAAAGCAGTTCCAGGATATCCTGTATATTACATGAACAAACGTAGGTATCATCTGCTTACTGGAGCTGGTAAATGCTGGTAAATGCATGTTAGACCGAAGCGCACTTATTAACTTTTCCCAATAGTTATACCATATATATGTGTGCGTTATATGTACAAGTAAAGTAAAAGTTTTCATTTCAACAGAAATTGTTATCGACCTCCGCGCATTGAATGGCTATCGAGTGCATTTCATATTTGATAAGGACAATGCAAATACTGATGTGATTGTGAAAGAAGTATAATAATCTCAAATTATTAATATAAGAGATACCGAAGTGCGCGTGCGCGCGCGCGGGCATGCTGGAGATACAGATTAATGTCGACCGATGCCGTTGAACTGCAATTAACGCTAATTGTCTGGCAGACGCGTAAAAAAAGATCTTAAGCTCTAGCCATTGTTAATTCCACGTTTTCACAACGGATAGGCTCCGACGATATCTGCGTTACATCTACGGCAATTGCGGCACGGCAATTAGGCGCGAGGCATTAAACTGCTGAAGGCTCGAGCACGAGCGCGAGCGACTCCCGCATGCAGGGAGGAGATCGGCTCGTGTTCATTACACACGGACGTGCACCTTCGTTTCCACGGCGCGCATCGGGAGGAGTAGGCACATCGGGCATAATGCGTGTGTTCTAGAGCGCGTAAAACCATGGCGGAAAAAGTACTGGCGAAAGAATACTCAGGCTCGATCACCGTCGATCGGAAACCACGAGACTGCAGAACCGGAGGCTGCAAAACGCTGGAAGTAGTATGCACTCGGTTCCACGATGGAACAAAATTCTAACACTATTCTACGGAGAGATCTTCGGATCCTATTTGTTTGTAACTGGCATCAACTGGACCTTGCGATGCATTTCAGAAAATCGCGATTGCTTCTTCTTTCCGGTTGATGACACGTCGCTGGTATCCCTCGGGCGAACTTAAAGTAAAACGATTTCGTTTCCAGTTGACAGCATTTTGTGAAACGTACATCGTGAGCACGACACCTCTCCGTTTCCGTATAATTGCGATCCCGCTGCTCGAATTCCATAGTAATGACCAGCGACCGCGTCGCATGATACTCCGGACAATACTTCTTCAGGCGCACTTGCGTGTCGCGAATGAAAGTATCTTCTGCGGCTGTGGTGTATAAGATAATATTTAGAACGATATTTTTCACTTGGCCGCCGGACTGTATAAAGAAAATCGCGTATCTACTATGTGGCTCAGTTCTCGCGTGGAAGTCCACCACGCGCGTTCCTTGAGATTAGGCGAGGATACGTGCGAACGAATGATCGTAATCAATGTGTCCGCGTAGTACAGTGTGGCGCACGAATCTTTTTTTCGTTTAACGTTTGATCTCTGGAG
>VBVR01000687.1:0-16903 GCA_011638315.1 Tetramorium parvispinum | reverse complement strand
TTAAAAATATTAAATAATTTAATATGTTTATAAAATAAATATATTATTTTCGTCATATACTTATATTGTTATAAGATTTAAATTCTTCACACTATCTATGGTGCATAAAAGAATTGCATAATACAAGAAGAAAGTCTCTCACAATTGAAAAGAAAATGGTCTTAAATTATTAGTAACCAATTGTTTTAATTTAAAATAATAATTGATAACTCTTGATATTATCATAAAATATCAAAAATTGGAGTCTTATTTTTGAAAAATATTAAATTATTTTGTATGATCGCAAAAATAATAAATAAAGATTTAATGATTATTCACTGATGTTTTAAAATAATAGATTATTAAAAAAGCAGAAATCTAAAAATAAAGAGAAATTAATAATTGCATTTTAGAAAACAAATTAATTTTTTTATTATTAAATTATATCAAAATTGATTATTTACGAAATATAAATCAGCAGTATGGTGAGAATGTATAACTGCATTCTTTCCAGTTGATTAGATATAATAATTCAACCGTAACCCAGAAGGAAGAGGCGTTCACCTCATGGTATGTAACAATCATTAGCTTGAAGATTTACTCAATGGAGCCTGTATACATAAATCCATTGGAGCATTTTTATTGTGCAACAGCCACTTTCTCGAAAAATAACCCGAGAATTAGATAGAAATTAGTTTGAGATCTCTGAGTTAATTCACAAAACTATTATATTGGATATGCTTGCGCAAGTTTTCTCAGAATAACGGCTAATAAAGGAAATAATCATTTTTCTGGTAAATGGCACAGTTATTATTACCTCTACAGGATAGCCAATAGATATTGAAAATATATATAATCATACAGTATAATTTTATATTATTTCCATTTAAAATCTGTATAGTAAATATTTTATATTATAAATATTTTCTATTATTATTAATTAGTTGATTAATTAAATGAGAAATCAAATTTAACTTACATTCGCAGATGTCACATTTACGATAATAAAAATCAATTGTTTAACAGTCACGCATTACAACTTGCACGATGATATAAATAACAGACAACAAAGAAGAGAGAAGTGTAAGTTAATAAAAAGATAGATCGATAGTTATGATTGTGTGGCTTCACTGATCAGGGAGAAGCGAGGTGATTTGACTCGGTTTTTCTCGATACGCTTTTTACAAAGTTTAGGAAAGTCCCAACCCATTCTGTTGTCTCGCATCAGTAAACGCCGAATATAAAAGATGAGAGAATGTCGGTCGCAGCCAGTTAACGTCGAACTTTGGTTTCTACTCGTACCGAACTGTACGAGTATCATGTTGGTACGTGTTTCTCCAGTTTCTCAATTATTTTAAACAATCAACGCTTACCTCACGCCGATCGTTTATGTGTATCGTAATATTTTAACAGTGATTTACTAAATGTGATTTGTTTAATTTCTTCGATATGTTGCATTGTGCGATTATATTGATCGTATATTCACAATTATCGTGTATTAATAATATTATTAATAATATTCTCGATTACATCAAACGCGTAAGAAAGTTTTGATGCCGTATTTACTGCATCATTTACATCGCATATCACTTACGTATATACCTCAACTCAAACTTTGGTTGTTCAGATCCTCAAGTTAATCAAGCAAGTTATTAAGCAATATAATATTTATATTCTTAATTAATATTTTCACATGTCGAACATAATCCGATCTCTAAATCGCATGTGCGCTGAATCCGTTCCAGATCGTAAACATCATTCTCTTTACGTCTGGGATATGTTTCGCCACGAACGTCGTACCTTCGACTCGCGCTTCCGTCACGTCAGCAACGTCTATCAAATCGAAACGCGTAGTCGTAGATCCCGGCCACAATATCCGTAATAATCAGGAGCAAGCCAGAGGTGGTGCTCAAACTGCGTCGAGAATCCCGTCGCCCCAGGATATTAACTCGAGATCATCGGCTCGTTATGGATACGCCAAGGCAACGGATGCTCAGAGAGTGCCTTATATCAGCACGAATCACGGGCTCGGTTCCTACGCGTATGGCAGCGTGCCAAAGCAGCCGCTTTCCTACGTTTCTTCCCCCATCCACCAGATCAAGGCTGAACAAAGTCGGAGCAATCTGCTGGCTCCGTATTTTGACATGTTGAATAATCCCGATGCTTACAAGACCGATGCGAGGAGCGTCGAGAAACCGCAGGACGCGTCGAAATCGATCATACCGCAGTCGCTCCAGAAACTCCAGGGCATCTACTCACCTAGCTACAATGCGTTCTATCAGGACAAACCGATTGAATTAGCCAGCTTTTCCAACTTCGAGTATCCCACGTACACCAGCATCAGTAAGCTTCTCTCTCAGAGTGCTCAGAATGACGTTTCTCCTTCTAGCGTACAGACACCGACGTATAAAATGACTTATCCTGTATCAAAAATTACCGATTACGCGCAAGTGTACGCGCCGAATATTCCAACGGTGTCGAGCGTCACTCCGTCGTCGGACAAAACAACTCAGAACCTCAAGCAGAAGACTGAAGTTACCATAGATGTGAACGGTAAGAAGATTTCGGTTCCGCTCATTCAGCTGCACAGTAATCTGGGAGACTTCTCGGGAGTTTTGCCCGCCTTCGACAGTCAGCCGTTTCTACTGAGTGCGAACTATCCGATGGAATCGGATATGGGATTTAAGTTTGGAACCGGGCCAAAATTCAACATGGCACTTCAATCAAATAACGTTTCACCATTTTCCTCGCCCTTGTCGAGTTTCCAAGGTCAAGTTGTGCCGATTCAGACGACCAACGGTAACCCGCAATTTCCGCTGTACAAAGGCGCCAGCATAGAAGCTTACCCCATTGCGAGTAATGTTCCTAAAGCGCAAGGCAATTACGAGTCTCTTTACAGTCAACCACAATTGCACTTTGACAAGGAGCTTAATGGCAACGTGCAGCCAGTTAATGTGCGACAAAATACCGCTCATCCTTCGGTTTCAACGCAAGGCATTCTGAATGATGTAGAGCTTATCAATAAGAAAAATCCAGAACCACATACACCCCAACCTGATGATGACGATAGAGATGAAGATAGAGATGATGAAAGTTTGTATTACCTTGTAACATGCGTGCTTAATCGTGAACAAATTTTATCTCAATTGAAATATTAATTTATGATGTATGATGTAAAACAATATTTTATTTAATCTAAGATCTTAAAATTAAAAGGTATTAGATAATATCGCATTTATAGCAATATGCTTGCAGACATTATAATAATAAATTAACTCGTATTCTTATTAGATTTTAACTGAAAATAATAAAAAAATAAAATTTAAAATAACTATTTATATTAGAAATATTATTTCTAGGATACAAAAATTCGGATAAGGAACAGGAATATAATTTCGAAAATGAAAATGACGAAACTGAGCGTCAATCAAGACAATATTTCAAAGCGCCACCGACAGAAAGTGACTTCAAACCCTCATCATCTTATCCCTTCAAAGCATACGATGAGATATTTGGGAAGCTTAGAGCACAATCTGATGACGACTTTGACGACTTCGAGGATAAACCATTTTCCAGCTATAAGAATTATTCACCAGATAACGGAGAAGAGGAAGAAGACTCATCATCAGAAGACCGTGCTGAATCCACTGAATCTTCAAGCCCATCGCATGACTCGTATGAAGAAGAAGATGAAGAGGAAGAAGAAAGCCGTAAACAGGAGAAACGCAAGGAAGCGAATGAAGGCTCTTACGAGGTGAAACCTAAACGATCCAAGTATTACCAGAAAGACTTTGAACAGGAATTTGAAAATTCTTACAAAGAAGAGCTACCGAAACAAGGTACGTAGAACTGACAAATGTGTGTATTTATATAATGTAGAGAAAATTATATTTATAACATTTTTATTTAAAATCTTTTAACAAGTATTATACATATTATTAGATAATTTGGTGTATAATAAAATATAACTCTATCTCTGAAAATTTTATGATTTTAAAATATCGTGTTATATTACGTTAAATGGACAAGAAATATGCGATATATTATATTTAATTATTTAATGGTTATATTTATTAATTAACCATATTACATAATATTTATTAACTAAAATAATAAATCAATACATTTGGTTTGTAATGAGAATTATTAAATAACATTTTTGCTTACAGAATACGTACACGTAAAAGAAGTGCCAGAAATAGACAGTTACATTAGTTCGAAATCGTCCAAACGACAACAAAAAAATAGTAATCAATCTCGCGTAAAGCAACCTAAAGAGTTGAAAAGTCAAGAATCACGTATTTCTCAAAAAAATCGTAAACTATCAAAGACGGATTACAAAGACAGCACAGCTTACAGTTCCGACATCTTCACTAAACAGTCACCCAAAGTGATTTACGAAGAGGCCTATGGATACAAAAAGCCTGAGAATATAAAATATTCCAAACGAACGAAAACCGAGAAATTTTCACCCACTAAGAAATCGCAGAAGGAAGATGGCTATCCTCAAAAATATTACAAATTCAAGAGTTCCAAGACTGACAGCGAACTCACATCCAAAGATAAAGATCCGTATCCGTATTTTTCAAATAACTGGAAATTAAATAAAAACTCATCTGAGAAAACGGTTACTAACTCGAACGTGAGACAATTATCGGATTCTGGCAACAGAGCTTCTCTTTCTGGGCCAAGTATATTGAGCGGCCAGATGCGTTCTCTCACAAACGCAGAAATTTTTCGTGACCTGACGGGAATTTAAACAACGAACCAAATATTAAGTTAAGAAATGTTGCATGTGCATATTCCCATACCAAATTCTCCAACGAAATCTTATATATACATTTTATTGAATATAAAGAAAATCTGTGGTTGAGTTTTATTTGAATTTTATCTGCAGCTTTCTTAAAAAAAAAAATCAAGTATTACATATATTTACATTCTCGTTATTGTTGCGTTCTTATTTTTATTATCTGTTATATAATATCATAGAATAACAAAACAGATTCTAAATGTATTATTTTCTTATACGTACATACATTAAGTTCTTCGTTCTGTTTGCGATGTTCATTTAAGTTATACAACACTATAATATTACAATATAAACTATCTATTAGAAATTAGAACAAATCCTCAGAATAAAATATATTTAAAAAATTAATTTTGTTTTTTATCAATTTAGCATATTACTACCGCATGCAGTAATTATTTTACACCAACGTTATTACATATAGTTATGTACATTATTATATACAATTATATAAGTACGAAACGACACACATATAAACATCTACTCATCAAGAAAATCGGACGTTCTCTCAAAATCTATTAACTAAATTTATTTGACGTCTACGTTTAAGCGGAAGTATTTGGTACGTACTTGCAACTGGTTAACTACTTCCTGAGTTTGAGGACGAGATATGATCTTCGTCCATCGATTTCCAAGACGTAAGTGGCTTCGTGTGCAGTGATTGTATAGCATACGCCTTTCAGAAAATCGTCATTAGACAATAAAGACCTATAATTCTATTTGTGTTATATGAACTTTTACGGACACCTGTAATAGTTTTAATTAATTCTATGATTATCCCGGAGACGCTAGGACATTCTTCCTCGTATCGCAAGTTGTATATATACCAGAGACCTACCAGTGAAAGATTCAGTATCATCAGCAATATTTCTCGCAAGATGAAGACCATCGTAACGGTAACAAGAAGCTCAAGCACATTTTCATCCTTATCAGATCCTTATCAAATTCTATAGATATAATATATTTTATATTTTATAATAAACAAAATATTGCTATTTCTAAAGTTAACTTGTACAAATACTGAAAGAAACTTTCAAATTTTATAGAATTTAAAGAAAACTGAACAATTTTTTTCTAAAATTAGCTTATATTTTCATCAATAAGAATATCGAGCATTGATTTTCAGATCGTGCTTCTATCCGCTGTTGCGTCCGTAGTGGAGCTGAAGTCGGAATCAAAAAAGCATAAGCGCGGAGTGGCGTTTTTTGGATCGCCTGATTTCTTTGGAATCGTGCCAGCCTTCGCTCCTCCATGGGCTCCTACGGGTTTTTCTGCCTCACCCTGGAACCCGCCGATCAGCCCAGACGTAGCGCTCGCACAGGTCCAAGTTCAAGCCACGCACGATGTAGCCCTTCAAGTACGCAACATTTATTACGCACTTTGCATTACATCGCACGCGTTCTACATCACACGTGAGATTTGAGAGATATATTTGCTATTAATTTATATGACAGGCGCTGAAGGATCTAGCGCCCGGTACGCCAAGCATCGCGTATCCACCCGAAGTTCTGAGAGCGATTCAGCAGGCGAAAGAGGCGAACAACAATGTTGTCGTGGCTCAGCACAAAGTTGCGGAAGCGAAGCAAGCTGCGTTGATTCAGCAGAAAATTGCATTGGCAAAGGAGGCGGCGTCGAGGGAAGCTGCCGCGAGGTATACGAATAATTAATTCACTTGGATTTCCCTTTATTATGTTTAACGTTCCAACATAGGCTGTGACGTGGCATTCACTGTCTGTCTCTTTCACGCTGTGCACTTGTAATATTTCTACTTTGTGCAGGTCGCATGAAATTTCGCAATACGCCGAGAACGAGGCTAAAGCCAGCGCTCGACAACTCGTGGCATTGCAACAGAGATTAGCAACCCTAAAGGATTCTGTGGCAGCTGCACAAAGAGTAGCAGCAGCGAGGGAAGCCGCCGCAGCTGCAGCGATCCAAAGAAATGCGGCTAACACCGCCGCGGAATTGCGAAAGCTGGATGTTGATAAGCAGATTAGTCAGACCGAGCAGGAAGCTAAGGTATTATAAAACTATATTATGATTCTTTTTATTATATTTCTCTGTGAAAGAAAACAGAGTTTTTTCTCCGCTAATATTATTATACATAAAGTTTTTATTTAAAAATTGTTATCATTGTGTCATTTGATATAAGATATTGACATTAATTTATTTTTATTGTGTGTATTGTCTAATCTAAACAGGAAAAGGATGTATTAGCTGCAAAAGAAAACGCAATAGCAGCTGCGGTCCAGCAAGCGAGCGTACAAAAAGTTCACCATCCTTGGGGTTAAAACTCATCTTGTGTTACATTATATGTATTTTGCACAATATCTATAACGACATATATTATAATTATACACATGTGGTGACGGTGACACAAAGGGCATTTTATAATGTTATAAATATAATCTTGTAATTATTATATCTATGTAAGAATTTGTTCATCAATAAAAGTTATATATAGTTTATTTTTTCTGTAAATTTTATTGTATTTTCTTTTCATGTGATTTTTTTAAAGTTTTAGAAATAATGTGATTTTTTTAGAAAGTTTTAGAAATAATTTCATTATTCAAAATGAAAGAAAGTGTAACTCCACAGTCTTTGTCAAAAAATATTTTTTACAATATAAAACTTTTTATTTTATACACAAATTACAATTATTTAAAATAAGTTGTTTTTAATATTGTTTACAATTAAAATGTTACTCAAGTTAAACAATTTTCAATAAAATGTTATCAGCGGTTGGTAGAACCACTTGTATTGATAATTAAAATTTATTTTGCAAGTTTTACGAATAAATTTAGAGCTTATGTACAAAAATTTATTTAACTCTTAGTTGCATTTTAAAACATTTTAAATAATAATATATTTAGAATCGTTACGTTATTTTAAATATTATCGTCGTTACCAGTAAATGAAATCTCACATAGTTTATCATCGGCTGGCAAAAAATTACATTAATTACAAAAAAAAGGTGAAGAAAATATTTTAAATTCAAAGTCTTATGTTAAACTTATACATGTGCATTTGTGTACATGGCATATTAATTAGAAAAATTATACGTAAACTATATTAAAATGATCACACATATAATTAATCGACTCTTAAAGTTATTTTAATCATAGTTTAATTACTAATCTATTCAAGAATATAATAGGTATTTAAAACAATAGTGATCACTCTTTAGAATATTTTACTCTTCAGACCAAAGATTTGCTTTTAAATTTCCAATTTATTTTCGTTGCATCGAGATTTTTAGAGTCGTCTGAAGGAGGAAAAAGAGAGTGAAAGTTCCAATAACCCTTCCGGGAGAATCGGCAGACAATAGAAGTGAGGTCAGAATGTCCAGTTACGTGAAACGTGACGCCGAGATTAAGTACCTATAGGCTGTATTCTGCAACCGAGGATCTGGGCGTAGTCGTCAGCGCCAAATCTACGACCATACACACCCGGTAAACGTAGCGAAATCCTTTCACTCGCCTCTTCCTTTCTTAGTCATCCTGGGTTTCCCCCGACTCTCCCTCGCGTGTCGCCCGTCACCCTTTACGGTGCCGCTACGAGTTCTATGAACCACGCGGAAGAAAGTCGTTCGATCAAAGTCACTCTTTCTACCTGGATCGCTATGCCCTCACCCTTGTCCATTTGTAAGGACAATAGATCACTCTTTCAAAGTTCCAAAAAAGCGGACCGTGTGGTCAAGTCCTTAGTGCAAATATGACCTGGCAGTATTAATGATGGTTCAGAAGAGGGGGAAAGAGAGATATGCAGCATACGGAAAATTCGACGGATGCGTCAGAGAGAAATTATTTATAACTCATCATTAATATTGCTGGATTATATATATTCGCAATTAGAAATTAATACTGCCAGATAATATACATTTGAAATTAGAAATTGAGAATTAATAATGGAAAAGGGTGAAAGTGACAAAATATCAAAAATTAATTTTTTTAGTGAAAGGGATATGTATATATGTATATATACATATATAAGTAAGATATATAAGCTGCATATATAGCTGATGATAAAGATTAAAAGTACCAGAGAAATGTATTTATGGTTTATAGAAAACTTGAATTATTAATATTCATATAAATGTTGAAGAGAGAAAGAGAACTCTAAATTTGCACTTACTGAAAATTTTTGTATTTGGTACTTTTACTTTCTTTCCAAAATTAATTCTCAATTGTAAAATTTAGAAAAAAAATTATTTATACTTATAACATATTTATATTATATCAAAGCGTCTATCGTCAGAATGAGTTGTTAATTATTATGCAAATAAATAAAGTTAAAAATATAAATCAATAGGTCAAATTTTTTGTTTAGCAGAATGCAAAGGAAAGAAATAAAATAATAATTTATGTAAATATATGTTGTTATATATTTATTTATAATTATTCATTAATTAAGGTTATAATAATTATTAACAAGTATAACTGATAACCAAAAGCATAAACGCAATAAATGTAACTGTATAAACTAAATACATAGTAAACTTGTTTCATGTGAGACTGTGCGTGACAGGCGATGTAGAGATATCAGTGTCCAATATATTAATATTTTTATTTCTTAAAAATAAATTGTACCTAATTAAACGCAGTAAGCTATCTCGGATACATAAAATAAAAATTTGGATTTAAATGTTGGAAAGCGCCATAAGATTCGCTTGTTTACTTCGCGCAAGCATTCATACATTAAAAGCGATGATGCAGCCTGGGAAGGCCACGCGACTTTTAAGCATCAATAAACACAGCAGCCCGATTATCGTTAAACGTAGTCAATCAACCGTTCTATATTGGCGCATTACTCCCGCGGTAAACGCAATTTTCAGATGCTGCCATTACAACGAGATCGAGAGATCCACCTTTCACACCGAACCGGATAATGCTCTCTTTGGTCGCGTCTTTTTCCGTCGCTTTTTTTCCATGAACTTCTCCTTCACCCAGTTTTATTTGCTTTCCTTTCTTATGCACGTCAGCCACTCTCACTGGCATCTAGCTGTAACCTGATTTTTTTAGTACTAGATATTAGCGTATAGTCAGGCGATACTCCTGGCGCACAGTTATTAATGCCTCTAAGTAAACGACAAGGCTGGTGTTACATGTTGCATACTTAAATGACATGTAATTCAGTCTCTCCTCAATCTCATATAATGATACTAATGATTTTAAGTTGATATATACTTTTATGTTTCTTCCGTACGGTAAGATTATTCTGCTAAATCTAAATCCTTCACGTTTCTAAAATTTCTAACTGACTTGCAGATTTCTTTAAGTATATACGAATAATGCGATAAATTAGCACGATAAATATATACAGCAAATCTTTTCTATTGTAAAAAAATCTGAACTAACTAATTGTGTTAAAATTTATGGGATATCTCAGATCAAATGTAAATTATAACATTATTCATCCATTCCGGTTAGGATATCGGTTGACGATGCTTTCTCGCAGTTAAATCAAAGTTTGACATAGTTATACTGCAATAACATATATTACAAAATGCATATTAGCTTCGTAATCATTTCTGTGAATAGAAATAATTTCTCCTCTACTCGTATTGCGAAATACGAGATTTTAAATGCATATCAATGCGCAGCACTTTGTTGCAGAAAATTATTGTGCGTACATAGATATTTCCATTTCACCGCACTACGAAGCGATAAATATGCTGCAAAAGCAGAACACGTTTAACGAAAAGGAAATCACTTTCATATGTTTGCGACTATGTAGAAGATGACAATCAGTTCATGCGGGTGTTCAACTCGTTCGATTGCCCGTTCGTTATTATTTACTCATCATGTCTGCAAATTCAAAATATTTTATCATATTTTTCCGTTAAAAACTTAATTCTTTTTTAATATAAAGAATAATATATTAATAATGATATTTTCTTTATGCTGTCGGTATATTAATCATCCCTCTGCAAAGAAATAAATCTGATTTGTACACTAATGTTTCTACTGGTTCGTAATATCATTAAATATAACGATTATTATTCTTCTGTACTAATAGCGAATATGCAAATGTTATTATAAATGAGGCGACCTGATTGAGGATCGCTGGTAATCTCGTAGCATCGCAACGTTACGGTCAGATTGAAAACACGTTCTTATCTCGGTTGACTAGACGCGCAGTTTCGATCTAGTAATTTCTAGTAGGCTCGACTAGAACCAGACTTGTTTCCAATTTGCTAATCGAATACAGGCGTACATACGAGTTCATCCAGTTTCCACGGGAGACCATCAGCTATCCATCGGATGAACAGGGGAGAGGGAGAAAGCGTCATGTATAAAAACGGAGTCTATTGGAATCAATCTGCAGTATCACATTCGTTGTCCCGTTAACGCTCGTATCTCTCCTCGCGACGTGTTCTGAAAAATGTTCCATCTGTCCTCAGTAAGTAGAAAAAAAATAAATAGGGGTTTCGCGAGTCTCGTGGGAATCGCGGAAGCGGAGATTCACGGTACCCGGGTTCCTCGTCCGATTTCGCTCACAAGCAAGTTCCGGCTTTACGGCGAACAATGGCAATGGAAAGCGATTGCCGATATTTCCATACTTTCCGTATGCGATACAAGTACGATAACGTTCTTATAGATTCCGTATATTTTGTGCGGTGCAAGAGTGATGATGTCGAGTCCTACGCGTCGCCTGCAGCACTTTCCTCGGAGGGTAGAAAAAGACTTCGACGAATGTTTCTCTAAGTGTCTATTCGCGAATAAGATGTTTCTTGCGTTTCACTATTTTGTTCACATGTTCATGTCATCGAGCTAAGTAATTGAGAGTTTTGACATAACGGTAGGAAAGAGATGATACATTCAAATTTAGATTACTCAAATTTTAGACAATTTGTAACTATTTAATATCTAATTCACATAAAAATTGTTTTATTAATAAAGTAATTTATTAATAAATTAAGGATTTATATTAAACATTAGGCCACAAAAAAAGATTTTGCATATTTAAAACTTATTTTATTGACCTTTACTTTTATGTATTTTCATTAAAATTTTTTAAAAAGGCAAGAAATTATTTCACATTTTTCACAAATAAATTAAATTTTGTTAATAAAAATGTTTATAATTTATTTTTCAAATTTATTAATTTTTTCTCTCTCTTTTTGTATTTCTTTATAATAATAATTTACAAAAATATTATATAATTATATTGAAAATTGAGATTATGATTAAAGTAAAAAGTCATTAATTCTATTATTCCAGGTACTCGCTCTATGTGTATTAATAAAAACAACGTTCGCTAGTTTATCAGGGAGTGATTCTGGATGGCAAGCGTAAGTAAAAATAAAGCGAAGAGATTTGATAGTCGTATTCATTACTTCTTAACGTTCTGTTATAACTTCTAATTATCTCTTTAATTTTGATAGACTGTCTAGTTTCGGAACTGTCTCCAGTGGCCAGAACTTAAACATTCATCAAGATCTTCCTTCTTACGGATCATATCCTTCCTTGGGAAATAATGGTGATTTTCACATAGACTTAGATCAAGGATTTAAGAACAATGCTCAACATATAATTTCTCAAACTGTGCCGATCAGTGAGCATGTGGAAGTTACGAATCCAGTGCCAGTGCCAGTTGTAAAAAATATCGGTAAGGTTTTGCAAATGGTAGCAATGAATTGAATAATAAAATAAAACAAGCATGAATTATTTGATATCGCAGAAAATAATAATTTAAAATTCAGTATAATTGCTTCATATTATATTCATATAACAAGGTAAACACAAAAATGTTATTAGCTCCTAACAATATTATATAATAAATGATTCCTGATATCGTATTGAATGCAAATTGTAAATTTTTATTCAAATGAAAGTAATATGAAAAATGGTATTGATATATGTATATACATATATATTATTAATAGCTAGCAATTTGAATGAAAAATATAATTCGCGTATTAAGAATGGAATAGAACCTTATTCACCAAATACATTAATTTCTGCATTTTGTACTATCCGTGAAAGCAGTATCTACGAAAGTAATATTTATAAAAATGTTCTTATCTGATCGATCAATGTAGTAGTTATGAAAAATCCTTATCAGGATAATCGACACACTGATTTGCGGAAAGTCAATTTTCCATTTGAATGCTATAAAGTACGTTATGAAACTTTGATTACATGAAGTTTCAAATTTCATATTGCACTTTCTATTTTCTTAATTAATTTTCTTATTTAAATTTATGTTAATAAAAATTTTTGTTAATATAAAATAATTAAAAATAATATAATAATTATTCGACGAGTTTTTCTTCATCTCCTAATTTTGAATTATCGATAGTTAATCCACGTACACACACACACACATATAAAATAATATAATAATATCCTAATTGTGTGTTATTATTATACATTATTTTAAATAATATTATATCATAAGCGCATAAATTTGTATTGAGTTAGTATAATTACATAGTAAATATATATTGAGAAGATTAATTAAATTTTTAGTCTACAGAAAATAACATAATCTTTTTTGTTTTATTTTTTATTTTATATTATTATGATGACTAAGATAAATATTTTATATTTTTTAATTACCTCGGATTTTACTTTTCGACAGAGTTAAAAATTTCGTTATAATATAATTTATCTAAAAATTTTATATATTATAGGAATCCCAGTGGCACAGCGTATGACTATACCCGTGCCCCATCCTATGCCAGTAGGTGTTGCTCAACCTTATCCTGTCCACATGCCGGTCGTCCAGCCAGTCGCCGTTCCGGTCGTGAAAACTATCGCAATTCCAGTCGAGAAGAAGGTACCGTATCCGGTGGAGAAAATTATCCCGGTGCCCGTAGAAAAGCCGGTGCCAATAACTATCGAGAAGCATGTACCCGTTCCAGTAGAGAAGCTGTATCCTATTCACATACCGGTCTACAAGCATATTTTCCATCGAAGAAGAAAAACAAAAAGACGCGGTCGCAAGAGGATGTATTGAGGAAAGTTAAACTATAATTATTAGACGAGATTTCAGCGACACAAATAACTGTTGATTAGCGAAACGTCTTCTCATGAAGCCGGATGACATTAAATAGTAAATTCGTTTTTCTTGAGTTATTAAGTCTTGCCGTCAAGATTTGTCGTTATATTTGTTGATATGGTGTGGTATTCACACAATATTCCTTTCCTCGCCTATTCTCCGGTACCACCATTATTGTTATATTTATACTTGTGGCATGCATTGTTTATTGTTGCCAAATGATATTTTTATTTAATAAAGGAATTATTTATATATGTGTAATATCATTTACCTGTTATTATCTGCTTGTGAAATAAGATGAAGAAGTAACAAAATAATAATAATGAATTTATAAGAACCTAAATTCAAATAGAGCATGAATAATTAGATCATATGATTTTCAAAAATTAATACGAAATTATTAATTTTTAAAATGTTTCAAATGTATTATCCAGACAATCGGAAAATGATGATTCCCAGTTCAACTATTTGTACTTCGGCTATTTTTCTTTTCTATATGCTATCTAAATGCTTATTATAGTTATGATTATTATAGTTATATCTTAAGGGAATTTATCGAGGGAGGCAATTTAAATGAAATCTTAACTTACAGATTATTATTTATAATATCTGTCTAGAATAAAGCATGGATTAAAAAATAAATGTAAATAGTTTAATTTTATTATTATGCAAATATATTTTCATTCATTCTTTATATTTAACGTAAAAGCAATGAAAGAGATAATAAATTACTCAGAGATTTTTTTAAACATAGAAAATTGATATATACGTCATGTACATAACATAGTTTATATAGTATAATAGTATATGTTCTAGATACATATTGTAATTTAAGTTACAGTGGACCTTCACTTCCTTTCATTTCCGTATAATTCTTATGAACATGTTATCATATGAGATCGAAATAAACTATAAAAATGAAAGCATTAGCGATTGATTTCAGATCACTTCCTGAAAACTTTTATAATATAATTAACTTATGCCTTATGCTTTTAAACAATTTGATTTATTATTGTATAAATTGTAATTTATTTTAGATTCTTCGAAAGTACCTAGTCACAGTTCAGTAAGCTAATAATTTTATTCCTCTTCCGAGTTCGAGGGAGCCAAAGTATGAAAGTATTCACTTCATGCTTTTATTAATTTTGTCTTTTCATATCCAATTCTTTTTAATAATTTACACAAGTTAAACATTCACTTGATATAATTGATAATCTTTTGTATACCTTTACGTATTAACCTATATGTATTAACAAATTATTTAATCATTTTGCATTGAAAATCATTATTACGTTATTTTATTATGTTATATAATAACAATTTTAGTAAATTAATATGAAAATTTTTACTTTTATCATTTTATCTTTAAAAAAAAATGTAATCCTCTTATCTTCTTTTTCCAGAAAATCCTACCAAGATTAGATCCTGTTAGATTTCTGAAAGTTTAAAGAAAAATTCCACGAATAAGGAACGGCACGCATCAGCTCGCTTAGGGGCTATGTTTTCTTGCTAATTATCATAATAATAAAAAATTAGTGCATGAAATAGTCGAGTACATCATCCACACATTCGTTATGCTCTCTTCACACATAGTTAAAGTTTATATGCGTGCAGTAAAATTAGTCTTTTGCGTTTAGTGAATAAATTACTATTTGTCACATAAGATGTATATCAGTTTTGCTAGAAATAATGAGAATAAAAAAGGTGAAAGGACGAATAAAAAGCGAGTAAATCACATTATCTTCTTTTCATTATATTAAATATAAATATCTTTTACTTTAACATTTTTTACATCACAAATAATTTTTATTATATAAGAATATAACATTCAAATTAAAAATTTTATATAATGCAACTGTTTTCAGGAAAAATAGTTTTTGAATGTTTGTTCTATTATTTATTTTATTAATTGTAATAATGGTTTAGTTATAATATTATACATATAGGTATTAACTTAATTAAATTTATATATTTATGTGTCAAATACTAATCGATGTAATTTCATGAGAAAATTAAGTACGTACTCAGAATAAATACCTGTTCCGGCAATAGTGGAAGACATCTTTTTCATGGTGCATTAATAATATGACAAAAAGCGATAATAAAAACAAAATCGGATTAAAACATAGAATTAGGCTAATTAAATGAACTGTGGAAATTGATGATCTCAGCGACGAACGACGTGTAAATTTAACAACTTTTCCATATGAAACATTGGTGCTATGATGGAGTGGCGGACCCGGTGAACGTGGAAATCCGCGTTCGTAGACGCTCACCCGTACAACGGAATAGGAAATGTCCGATTCGTTGTCAATGTGAAGGCCGCGAGGACACGGTCAATTATTTTCACGCTCACACCGAGTAGACTGCAGCGAAACAATTGCACTGGGTGGGTATAATTCGCGGCAATACGAAGCGAGACGAAATTACATCGTCTACAGTGAAAGGCCCGTCGGTATATTAAGACGAGAAATGGCCGAAGATGTATCAGTCGTTCGAGAGACTTGCGCTACAAGCAACTTGAAGCGCACTAATAGAAACACGTGGGAGATGAATGGAATTGTAAGTACTAAGTAAATTGTGTATCTCAGATAACACAATTTAAAATATGACAAATCTAAGGAATCGAATTGAACGATAAATCTATTTAGACATTCTTTCAAAATCGCATTAATCTTATTGTAGATTCAATTAATTTACATTTTTTAGGCTTTAATAATCTTATCGCAGTCAACATTCTTAATATTATATTTAATGTACATGTAAATTGTGCGGAGATTAAATTAATTAGAAGGAAAAAATTAAATATTTTTTTATACGCGCTCATATTGTTACACAATGACGGACTTTTACGAATTACTATCTGAATTTTCAATTTTTTTTATATTCGATTTGTAGGTGCTGCTTTCTTTGGCTTCCTTGGCCGCGGCCACGCCGGTGTTCGTGAACCCAGATGGAGGGCACTACATAATGCAGTTATTTAACGGTCACTATGCGATCGATCGATCCGATCAGGAAATCGCCAGTACTTCCGGAAGCAGCGGTTATGGGGGTAGCTACGGGGGTGGCTACGAGGGTGGCTATGGGGGTCTCTGGAGGAATCGGATCAATGGG
>VBVR01000686.1:0-43418 GCA_011638315.1 Tetramorium parvispinum | reverse complement strand
ATTCATGTAGTATCTTCAAAAAAAAAATCGAGAAAACATGCTATTTTTTGGCCTATAAAACCCGCATAACCCCTTAAGTAAAACGTATATAACGCACGGATAAAAAGGGAGCAAATTTATTTATAAACAATTAAATTTTAATTTAAAACCAAATTCTTCCTAAAAAGAGTACGCTAATGTTTCAAAAATATATTCGATTTGTATAACTTATACCTACATCATTAGCATGAGAGTATGTACAAATTTCCATATCGTTGTATCATTTTGATAATTAATTTACTATGGATAGCTAATTAAGACTTAATTAATATACATTTAATGTTACAAAATCTCCATTTATCCCGAGGCCCTTCGATTCAATGCAAAATGCATTAGATTCCTCCTAGTCCCTATTATACAATGATTTAATGCTTGCCGTTTATACAACAAAGCGCGTGCAATTCGCGTGATTCGCCGAAACCTAGACACCAGCGTTCACGGAGCACATGCATTTGGGAGATTAAATGTACGCGACAACGCGAATTATTACACCTTTAAAAATGGATGGACAATTCTTCGCGTTAGCCTGTTTTCTTGAAAACTTTATTTCCTGTTTAAATTGAATACATTCCGATGCGCATTCCTCGAAAATGCGATACTTCTCTTTGATAATCTGTCGGGAGTTTCAAAATGCCACGTGCTTCCAAGAATATAAATTGACTGCAGATACGTTCAGAAGTATTCACCTTAAGAGAGTCTAGATTGTTTAAATATACAGAGAAAAACATTAATTTCAAATCAACAATATTATTCTCATATATACGCAAAAGTATAAAGTCTTCTTTAAAGATTTTGATAAACTCAAACAGACACGAAGTTGCTCACATAAAGAAATTTTGTTTCTGTTTAAGATTATCAAAATCTTGAAAGAAGATTTTATATTTTTGCGTATATGTATATGAGAATAATATTGTTGATTTGAAATTAATGTATTTTCTGTGTAACGTTAGAGTATAATAATGTTTACTCCAAGAAATAAATCGTATTAAACTGTAGAATTTCTTGATGAATTTTCTCACCTGCGAACAACGCGAACAATCCCACCCGATATTTCAAACTACGAGCCATTATCGGCCCTCAACCAGCGACCGTCTATCGGCATGCCGAGCGGCCGGTCGACACAAAATTCGATTCGCCCGGCCGGTCGACCGGTGCTCCGACAATAATCGTCCTTCGCCACACGCTCGCGACACGTAAACATCAATCGCGTGCACTTACCGCAAACGTTGAGCCAGCCCTCGACGCGGCAGGGATACTCCAGCTTCATCTTCGCTTCCCCACGGTTGTGCGGCTCGTGCGAAATCCAGGTCGCGGTGACGCTCTCCTCCCTCACGGCACACCAGGTCAGGCACACTGATCACACAAACCTCCTTCGCCCGCGTACTCCGTCCGTGTAAATCACTGAGAAACGATATCGCCGAACGACACCGTCGCGGCACACATTCTTCCGCGAACGGCGGTTACACGCGAAAACACGCGGCCTCCCTCTCGCCACGCGCCCGCGAGACACGAGGGTGACACGCCGGCCGAACGTTCCGACACGTAATCGAGACACTGTTAACGCGCACGAGGAACGGTCGCGAGAGAATCGGAACGCGCGGGTGGTCCCGCGAACGGCGCGAAGATAACGGAAGATACACACTGCGGAGCGCACACTTCACTCCGATGAACGCGCGCGCGCAAACGCGAAACACCCGCGACGGCGAACGACTCCGAACTGAGTGAGCGGCGCGGCCGGCACACGATCCATCCGTCTCCCCTCCCCCCACTCCACCCCCGTCCGAGCGCGCGCGCGCGCCCTCGCTCCTTTCGCTCTCGTTGTCAGGTGGCCGGCCCGTTTCTCACTGCCGCTCGCTTTACGTTTCACACGCGCGCGTCGCGCGTAATCACCGCCGGCCGGTGTCACTCGACAAATCGGCCGCTTTGATTCCCGATGCCTCGATACCGCACGACGCGCCCGTTGCTTTCGTATCCTTCGAGTTCGAGATTCACGGCCGGCTGTGAAAATGTATGCGCGTTATAGCGGGATTCCGCGGAGTAGCGACGAGAAAAAGAATCTATCGCAAAGTTCGCGACGCGTCCATTGCTTCCACATTCTCGAGTTCGAGATTCGCGGCCGGCTGTGAAAATGTACGCGCGCTATGGCGGGATTTCGTGGAGTAGCGACGAGAAATGGCAAGATGAATCTGTCGCGAAGTTCGCGACGCGAACGACACTGCGCGACGCGTCCGTTGCTTCCACACGCTCGAGTTCGACATCCGCGGTCGGCTGTGAAAACGTACGCGCGTTATGGCGGGATTTCGCGGAGTAACGACGAGAAATGGCGAGAAGAAGAAACTATCGCGAAGTTCGCGACGCGAACGGCTCTGTGGGACGTGTGTAACTGGCCGATCGTCGGCGACATTTGAACGGATTGAACGGCCTCTCTGATTGGACGTCTCGATATTACGCGATACGATTTTAGCTGCTATGTTCAAGTGTATAATCGATAGTCGATCGAATGACGATTATTCGCGCGTGAATGTATGAATAATAATACGGAATGTTTTTATTAATAATAATTTGCTCCCTTGCTGCAAATATATCTGTTGCAAATATTATAAACGAAGTTTTATAAGTCGAATTTTTTTAAATGCATCGATTATCGCGCAGCTCGTAATTCTGCGACTGCGCACGCGTGGAATTTTCGCGAAAAATTTTCCGGCTATTTTAGATTCGTCGTGTTGCATGCACTTTTTTTCATTTAGAGCTTTCTTTCTTTCTTTCCAACGTTCAATGTATTTTATCGCGTGAAATACCGAAATTTTTGAGAACTTCAAGTATCTTGGATAAATCTCTTGTAACATAACACAAATTTTTTCTGTTTACGCACACACGCGAATGCTCAGAAAATGAGAATTTTTAGAGACTCCGAAACGATTAGAGATATTTAAATCGCCTATAATAAACATTTGAGATGATCTATATTTAAGATATCGTACGCTTGGCTCTGTTCCGAATTTTAATGGTTCGCGAGACATTCGAGTGACGTTTGAATCTGGAGCAGGCCACGATGTCGCAAAAAGATTATCGTGACGAAACGCAAACTTCGAAGAATCTCATCCCGTCTCTCGCGATATTAACGATCGTAATTTTCCAAGCTTTCGCATAACCTTCCCAACTTATTAGACTATCGTCGGATCTCAATCTCGGTGCCGACCGAGAGTCCCTTTGTAACCATACCTACCCACCGTGCCGTCTCACGCGATTCACGGTATTCGAAATAAAAGAGATATCGGTATTTCGGTATATTCGTAATAAAAGAGACATGCACCTTACACCTCTCGGAGCGGGGAAAAAAGATAGCGAAGGAAAGAAAAAAAAAAGTTAGGCTAATCGAAATGGATCGCTAATAATACACGAAGCGGAGGCGCGGCCGTATCGCGCAGGTGCCGATCGAAGCGGAGCGGCTCTCGGCCGACTTCGCGCCGCTCGCGCGCGTGGGATTATCGCCGCTGCCGCCATCTGGCGAACGGGCCGGCAGTCAGTCCTGTCAAAATGGCGCTCAAGGCACAAGTCGGTCAAAGTGAGTAGCGTGAAAAAAAGCATTAATTTCGTGCGGCATTAGGATCTATTTGTAAACATCATTACGCGACATCGTCAGGCGACTCGCGCGTCTCGATCGCGTCGATCTCGCGCCTGCCGATCTCGCAATCACGCCGAGAGATCCGTTTCGATTGGGCGTATGCGCCCCCCTCGCCCCGAATGATTCATCGGACGGCTGGACGACGGAGAAATGTCAAACGTCGCTTCCGTGAATAATAAAAAATAACTCAGGGAAAAATATTCTAATTCTTGTCGCGTCTCGCAAGGATTCACAATCCTTACGATCGAATTCGATGTCACAGAGTTACGGGAAAATCCTAATGCCTTACGTCAATCATCGCGTGTCGATTATCGCGCAAACATGGGGAATCTCATTCACGCCTGCGACGTCGAAAGCTGTCCTTCTGTCGGAATTATCACTGATTTTTAGTTGCTGGTTTGCAGGTTTTAACACAGTTGCCAGAACGATCGAGATAAATATCGGGACGTGAACGTGGAAAATATAGATACTTTCCTGGGAGTCTTAGCGAATGTTTTGCATAGCGATTATTCGTAAACACGTGATTAATCTTCGACGCTGTAAAACAATTGGAGAAAGAAAGCTCATTTTGGTTTTATTAGCTTCGTCGTTTTCACTTTACTAAAAATTCGGAGGTGAAATATTCATTCAGCGATAAACATTGCCTGATGTTTTCGTCCGCGATTCTACAATTTTCCTCGAAATAACTGTTGCTTTTTTAGAACAATTTTCGGTATTGATTTCAAGATATTTCGCCAAGAAGACGTATATAAAATTGTAAATATTTATTTTATTGTATTTCTATACATTTGCTCCCAAAACTAATGTATAAAACATACGTAAAACTATAACATTTTATGCTATGTATTTAATTTTTCAGAAGTGTGAAAATATTAAATGGAATAATTATTTTATATTGTCAATACATTGTAAACTTCTGTAAAGCAAAATTACTTGTTAGATGCAATATCTACAGCACAATATTGCTTATATTTTTTATATTATTTTCATTATTTTAGAATACAATTATTTCAGAAATTAATTAATTCTTACCCGATTTTCATGTAAATTTCTAGCTTGTTTTTTAAATAAGATAGTTCAACCAAAAAATCCTTTTTGTTTTTTTTTTTTTTATAATGGCGTTAAAGACCACGAAGTTTGCTTTTCTGAATGGGGGATTAAGAAAGATTTTTTTGCGCGTTTCGTACACCTATAAATAAACAACGGGAGTTGCAATTTCATTGATACGTGCCTGTACGCAGTGACGTCATCACTCTGTAAAGACGATCAATATACGTGTTGAAGAACGTCAAGGGACTTCTTAGTCCGTCAGCATTGTTAATTATCAATCATCGCGCTGTCAGACTCGAAGTTAATCGTGCTTGCTCACTGTCGTTGACGTTGCAATTAATTTCCCCTGATTTTTAATTTTTCCCCCACGATTTCTTAAATAAAATAATATCGAAAGAAAAATACAAGTTTGTTTTTAATTTTTCTAATATAATCTGATTATAATATTATTTTAATAAAAAATCATACTTGGTAACTAATAAATCAATAACCGCAATATTTATGAAGATATTTTTTCTTTTAGTTATGTATTGATTCACAATGCACATGCAATATATGTATATGTATATATATAAATATATATATATCGTCTGAAAGGAATATAATTATTAAAGTATTGATTTCTCTTCTATTATACAGTATAATTCTATTATATAGTATAAATATTACACTTATAACTGCAGCAAAGAATATCACCTTATAATTTGCATTCTGTTAGAGAAAAATACAACTTTCAAAATTCGCTAATTAAAATTTTATATTTTAAATACTGCGAGATATAAATTATTAATTTATTACTATTTATTATTATTAAGTTGCTTCAATTAATTCTTATTGCTCAAGATGAAGTTATTATCCTATTCTCAGATAGAAAATACAGTATAAAAGCTCACACAATTCCTTAAGAATTTATAATTTGAATAATTAATTGTCTTACGTCGCAGAGATTATGAACGAGGTGATCAAGCAGAAGAAGAAGTCAACAGGTGGGACAGAATGGCGAATCTTGGTGGTGGATCAGCTTGCCATGAGAATGGTATCCGCCTGCTGCAAGATGCACGACATCAGTGCTCAAGGTATCACCCTGGTAGAAGATATCAATAAAAAGCGCGAACCGCTGCCGACGATGGAGGCCATTTACCTCATCACGCCTTGTAATTCGTCGGTGCAGAAATTAATCGACGACTTCAGTAACCCGACAAGAACCACCTACAAAGTCGCCCACGTGTACTTCACGGAAGGTATTGATTCTATATATATTCTCGTTCTAAGAATCTTCCTCTTCCACTGACGAATCCAAATTATGTAATATTTTTTTCCGAGAACCTGCGCAATTTCGTAGAATGTCTATTAAAGTAAAAAGTAGAAGAATAAGTGGAAAAAATATAAATAACTTTTGAGAATTTTTTTGTAATTTGTAATAAATATGCGCAGATTTAAAATAATTTAATCTGAAAGTAAATTAATATTTACTCAAACATAAATATAACGAAGAATATTTTAGATATTAATTTCTTAGGTTGTTTTTAATATTTAACATTTATATTTTCATATATTTTAAATGTATATTAGTTAGTGATGATATAATTAGGCATCTTAAATATTTTACTAAAGTTATTCGAAATTCGTCAAATTAAACTCCTACTCATCCTACTGATCCCCAACAGGTCTTCATGCGAGTGTAACCGATCATCTAAATTCAACGTAACAATGCGGGTTGTACAACGTAACAATCTTGATTCTGTCATTAAATTAATTAAAATTAATAAACTTATTGAGGTTTTGAGAAGAACAATCGTTACAAAATTAATCGGTTCGATCTTTTTTCTAATTTCTCGTAATCCGACATACTCAGTATATCTCTTTGCAGCATGTCCCGACGAGTTGTTCAATGATTTGTGTCACACGCTGGTATCTAAGCACATAAAGACACTAAAAGAGATCAACATCGCTTTCATACCGTATGAAGAGCAGGTAAAGCAATGAACACTATGAAAAGGAAAATATTTGACTATTTCGTCCTTCGTGGTGGTGGACACACGTACACACGTACACAGACACTTGTACACATTGTGAAACAATTACTCACGCGTTTTACTTTCACTTCTCGGTCTCTAATCACGTAAATTTAGTCGCACGGGTCATCCGGATGTCATTCGGGACAGTCATTATAATGTTATCCTTCCACCCGATCTGTCCAGTCCATCCTGAGTCTTTCACATGATTCATTAACACATACTAATAATCGGAATGCATTCATGCTTGCAATCGATGCCAGTAATCCTGGAGGAGCTGTTCACTGAAATCTGCAAGTCTCTTGCCGCTAAAAAGATCAAAACCCTCAAAGAGATCAACATCGCATTCTTGCCGTACGAATCGCAGGTGACGATTAAGCAGACGAAATTAATAGACGCTAGTTGTAGCTTTAAAGCGCCAAAACGCTTCATTCTTCGATTTTAGAGATTTCTCTGCTTCTTGTGATCGTCAGTTCACTTTTAGATTGCAAAAGACTAGGCATTAGACTTCTTGTTGAGGAAAGTCTTCACACCATTTTTCCTTTCGACTTAAAAATATCTATATGTTGTACGTACATGCTTGTAATGTGATCACTAATCGAATTGTCCATATAGCCCGATTTCGTTATTTTCGAAGTTACTAATTAGCATGCTTATTTATTTTGCTTTAAGTATAAAACTATGTAATGAAATATATATATTTTTTTATTATAATGAGAATATCCCAAAACTAAATCTACCATCTTCTTAGGTCTTCTCGTTGGATTCGCGCGAAACTTTCGCTTGCTTTTACAACCCCTCTTTCTCTAATTTGAGATCAGCCAATATGGAGCGTATTGCTGAACAAATCGCGACACTCTGCGCCACTCTTGGAGAATATCCATCAGTTAGATATCGCAGGTAGGTTCAATCTTTAAATGCAATTTAAAAATATTAACTTGTTTTTTCTGTCCTTGTTGATTGATTAAGAATTACAGAATCATTGATAACATTAAATAAATGCTGTTAATTAATGTATATCGCAGTGACTTCGATCGCAACGTTGAACTCGCTCAAATAGTGCAGCAAAAACTAGACGCATACAAAGCTGATGAGCCGACAATGGGAGAAGGGCCTGAGAAAGCGCGTTCTCAACTATTAATTCTAGATAGAGGATTTGATTCCGTCTCACCTCTGTTACACGAACTTACACTGCAAGCCATGGCATATGATTTGCTGGACATTGATAATGATGTCTACAGGTAAATAAAGTCATTATAAATTTAAATTGATTTTATCGCAAACAAAAATTTAAAACAAGATTCTAATGCCATATAATATTAAACAGGTTTGAGGCAACAGCAGGTCAGGAAAAAGAAGTATTGCTGGATGAAAATGATGATTTATGGGTAGAACTCAGGCATCAACATATTGCCGTAGTGTCTCAGTACGTACAAATATAAGTTTCAAATAGTCTAAAAAATAAAGATATAACCATAACAGATTATTGTAACAATAAAACGTTATTTTTCAGGAATGTGACTAAAAATTTGAAAAAGTTTACAGAATCAAAAAGAATGCCGCAAGGTGACAAGCAAAGTATGCGAGATTTGTCGCAGATGATCAAAAAGATGCCGCAATATCAAAAAGAACTGAGCAAATATGCCACACATTTACAATTAGCCGAAGACTGCATGAAATGTTATCAAGGAAATGTAGATAAACTTTGTAAAGTGGAGCAAGTATGTAATATCATAATCATTATCTCATAATCCAGTTAATAAAAATTTTTTAAATTGCAAATATTTTGACCATGTTTTAGGACTTAGCCATGGGCACTGATGCAGAAGGTGAACGAATCAAAGATCATATGAGAAATATCACACCGATTTTACTTGATCAAACTGTGAATCATTTGGATAAGTTACGTATCATAGCTTTATATGTCATCAGTAAAAACGGCATCACCGACGAAAATCTTAACCGTTTGGTTCATCATGCCCAAGTATCTGTTGATGATAAACAAACTATCGTCAATATGGCAAATCTCGGCATCAATGTCGTTGTAGATGTAAGTTAAAAGATTGTATATTATACTTTATATTAAAGTTTTTTTAAATAATATTTTAAATAATGATTTAATTCTGTCATTTGCAACACCATTTTTACAGAGTAATCGCAAGAAGTTATATACGGTACCACGTAAAGAAAGAATCACGGAGCAAACTTACCAAATGAGCCGTTGGACTCCAGTTATCAAGGACATTATGGAGGATGCCATCGAGGATAAACTTGATACTAAACATTTTCCGTTCCTTGCTGGACGTGCAGCCACTTCAGGATATCATGCACCAACCAGGTATATATACTTGTAATAATATACATATTACAATATATAGTAATAATATACTTTTCTTTATCTAAATCTATTGTTATTTAGTTTTTAAAAATATTGATGTAACTTGCAGTGCACGATATGGACACTGGCACAAAGACAAAGCTCAACAGACTATCAAAAACGTTCCTCGTTTGATCGTTTTTATAGTTGGTGGAGTGTGCTACTCTGAGATACGATGTGCATACGAAGTTACGAACGCATTAAAAAATTGGGAGGTCATAATTGGTAAGAATTGTTGATATTCGATATTTAAGTATGAAAAAAAATTTCTAATTAAAATGCAATTAAAAATCTACTTACTATCATGAAATATTTATTGTTGTAGGTTCATCTCATATAATTACACCGAAGTCATTCATAAATGACTTGAGTAAACTACACGTCTAAATGATCGTACATGTAACAGAAGAGATTAACATTCCTGAATTCCTAATTTGCCATTAGCTTCAATTCCATCAGTAATACCAACTATGAAGTCACAAATGATCTCGAGTATGAAATTAGAGTATTTAACTAAATAACGAACACAAAGTCAATTCTTTAAATGAGGGCGCCTCATTCTGGAAATATTAAGCAAGTATTCTGTTAAACAACAATGAAAGTATTCGTGTAATTGAGCACGAAGAGTCTTGATCAGACCGAGTTGTCAAGTGCCTGCGCGAATACATAATCATCAAAGATCGAATGAGACACTTTGGCAGTATTGATATAGATCATACGAAGCTGTAGCAAGCCCTTAGTAAAGCTCTAGAGATATATTCGTGATCGTTATTCTTTGCCGGTAATAAAAGGGAATTTGTGAAGATCTATGTACGTCTTAGAGGATGATAGTCTGTATATTTCTTGTTATTATTAGTATTTTGTTATCTTTCCCTCGTTGAAATTTCTCGTGTTCAAGTTATCTTAAATGTAGATTGTTTTCGTTCATCAAGCATATTTTACTATTTCTAAGAAAAATTCTATATAATGAAGTCATTAAATCTAAATGTCATGTCGCATTCCGCTTTATTCTCTACAACTGTATTATTGATGTAAAAGAGCGATATAGTTATTTATTCAACATTATTTCATAAGTCTACCAATTAATGATATTGAATGTAAAATAAAATCGCTAGTATACAGCTCGACACTTGTTCTTCCTTTGTTAACTTATTTATGTGTACTTTCATTGTTTTCTGCACTCTTGTAAACTCTTCAATTAACTAATTGCCAATTCAGATGCTGCATTTAATATAACTTATAAGTATATAATATTCACGATACATGTATAATGTTCAGCTCTCTCTTTGACAAATTCAATTAGTGACTATTTCTGTTGAATGTAATACAGATATATTACATGCAATTATAATATGTATGTACGTATCGCAAGATCTATCGCAATCGTTCCGCGGTTGTGATAAAGAAGCGTTTTTTCTCAATCAGAAACTTGCGCTTGTTGCTGAGTAATAATGGTAACGACTATTAATGTAATATCAATAAATGTTGCGATGTACTAGTGGAGAGATTATTACAAAGTTAAATGATATTTATAAAGTATATCCTGTTATATATGTATATGTATGTAGATTATATAGTCTGAGCTATCTACTTATAAAGGCCTATATGATACGCTCTACTCTTGAGTCCTTTTAATTATTTATTACTATACCACATCTACGCCAATTGAACACAAAATTATAATAAAGTATAATAAATATAATAGAAAAAAAATCTGCTTAGAAGTGTGATGCCTTATTTAGAAATATCTCGATACGCCGATTATCAAGTCAACTTTTCGAAGGTTATCAGTAATCCGAGGTCAACAAAAGTAATCCATTTACAGCCGCAACGCTGTGGACTTTAGTACTGAATATTGTTACCAGCTGTTCTCTTCTTTCCATTAATTTAACATTTTCTAATTTCTTTTCAAAACGAGGCTGTGAGAGATGTCAGAGTCAAAAAGGAAAGTAATTTTAGCGTACAGCGGTGGTTTAGATACCTCTTGCATATTACTGTGGTTGAAAGAAAAAGGATATCAAGTTATCGCTTACGTGGTAAGAAATTTTGTAACTGTGTGAATTCTTTCTGCGGCAAGTAGACGTAAGATAAGAATTTGTGATTATTTAGGCGAACATTGGGCAAAAGGAGGATTTTGATGCAATTAGAGACAAGGCGCTCAAAGTTGGTGCCACCAAGGTAAAATATCTTTTTCTCCCGAAACTTTTTGTAACTCGGAACGATGTAAGAATATTAGAAACTTATTAGTAAATTTCGTATTTAAATCGAGAAACATAATTCCGGCCTCTTATTGAAGAATTTGCCTAACAATAAATTCGATTGTTCACAAGGTCGTGATAGACGATGTTAGAGAAGTGTTCGTAACTTCCTACGTATGGCCTGCTGTGGCCTGTGGCTTGCTGTATGAGGGAAGATATCTTCTGGGTACTTCTATAGCACGACCATGCATCAGCCAGGGTTTAATAAAAGTCGCAAAGGCTGAAGGCGCCGGTATCGTTGCGCATGGGGCAACTGGAAAAGGGAACGATCAAGTTCGCTTCGAGTTGAATTGCTATAGCTTGTACCCTGGAATCACGGTATATACTCTACTCCATTTCGTCAATGTTTATTTTACGAGAAATAGAAAAAAGCGTGAAAAATATATATGAAACTAAAAAATAAAAATAAGAAATTTTTACATTCTTGATTCTCGTGGAAACGTAGTTCTACCAAAAACGTAACCGATTGTATTAGAATGTGACAATTGTGTCAAAAGCTAATTGTAACGTAAAGGATTATCAAGATTTTAGCTCCGTGGAGAGAAGTGGAATTTTATACGAAATTCCAAGGCAGATCGGACTTGATGGAATACGCGCGACGAAATGGAATTCCGATTTCGGCAACGCCGAAGGAACCGTGGAGCACTGACGCTAATCTCGTACACATTAGGTATAATATAAGGCGTATTCTTGCTATACGGATTGAAAAGAATATCAAGAGGGGGAATAATAATCTCATATTCCTAATTTGTAGCTACGAATCAGGGATATTAGAGAATCCTGCCGTTCCAGCGCCGAAAGGGCTCTATAAAATGACTATTGATCCGACCGATTCCGCCTTGGAAGCGGAAGAAATCGAAATTACTTTTAAGAAGGGACATCCGGTCAGCGCGAAAAGTTTAAAAGATGGAAAAATATTCGACGTTCCTCTTGCAATAATCGAGTATCTCAATGAGATCGGAGGTGCGCACGGTATCGGGCGGATAGACATTGTGGAAAATCGTTACATCGGAGTAAAAGTATACTTCTTATAAAGCTTACGATTATGAATCTTTATCTCTTATAAAACGAACTGTACGAGCGCATAAAATTAACCGCAATTTGCCCAAACATTTCAGTCTCGAGGCATTTACGAGTCGCCGGGCGTCAGCATTTTGGAGATCGCGCACCGAGACCTCGAAGTATTCACCCTGGATCGCGAGGTTCTGAGGATCAAATCGTATCTGACGGATAAGATGTCGGATTACGTTTATAACGGTAGTTAGATACGCGGAGGCGCAAAATATAAAAGCTATTAAAGTCACTAAACAAAGTGGATACTAAATTCTTAAAAAATCCTTCGCAGGTTTCTGGTATTCGCCGGAATGCGACTTCGTACGGGGATGTATCGAGCATTCACAAAGACACGTAAACGGTACAGTAAGGCTACAGTTGTACAAGGGAAAAGGTTAGTGGATTTGCGTAAGAGATTTAATTAAAATCACAAATCGTTGGGCAATTAGCATGAACACGAGAATTCTTTTACATCTGTGATCGATAAAGGGATATCATTTCTTTTTGCTCTTGCAGCTATGGCGATCGCCAGATCGAGCGAGGTCTCGTTGTACAATCAGACCCTCGTCTCGATGGATGTGCAAGGCGATTTCGAGCCAACTGACGCCACTGGATTCATTCGCACGCAGGCTCTGAGACTGAAGGAGTTTCATCGGTTCAATAAACAATACAACGCTTGAATCAAAACTTTATTGCGAGTTCCACAAGTTTTAATAAATGACGCACACTGCAGCTAACTAAATGCTACTTTATTTACCTTAAGCGCCTAGCGCGTGTTTTCTGGTTTTCTCCAGACATTAATTCGACTTAATTCTGTTACGACTGAACGGTTTCGGAAAGGTTTGCAAGGTATCGCAGCAAGAAGAGTAATCGTGTGACAAAATGTAATTAACTCTAGGTAAAATTCATCTCTCTCGAAATCCGAGCGTTTTGCAGATCCCGCGCATGCAGCAGTCATAGGAAGGAGGTGAGGTTTCGCAATAAAACACTATCACTACATCGTTTTTGTTTTCATTTTAGTTATTAATTAATTAAATCTTAAAATTACCTTAGCATACTTGTGAAGATTATAATATATAATATACCATATTTTTTTAAAGATATATTAATAGTATACACAGTGCGTGATCTTACTTTTTCTTCCTGCATCTGTACTATTTCGACATAGCAACTTAAAGAAAGAAACTACTGTCAAATGTGAAATCACGCGCGCGCGCGCTCGTGACAGTGCCTTTTTCTGATATATTTATATTTCAACTATGAGCGATTTTCTGTACAGATCTCTTATGTTCTGTTTCGCATACTCTCCGTTTTACATATATGTATTATGTAACATGCAAAATTACAAACTAGGAAAAGTAATTCCTCATGCATATACAATGAATAATCTGTAGTAACTCTTGTATTCACATTTGCACGTTAATGTTAGTTCAAATATCATAATAAACCTGTTATTTTCCTTTATTTCTGATGATTAATAACAGTATAGTTATATACTATATTGAAGATTGATGTTGTTAAATAAGTAGAGAAATATATATGTATAATCAATAAAAATTGCAAATAATATGCACTTTTATCGCAAAAAGAAAAAATTGGTTTTTGTGCAATACCAATTATATTAACTTCTAAAGCATTAATTTAAAAAAAAATAAAAATAAAAATAAAAAAAATAAAAACCTAAAATTGTAAAAAAAAACTTCGTATCTCAAATTTTTTGTTTTATTAACAGATTATATTACAAGATTGGAAAAATTGAAACTCACTGTAGCGCATTACGAATCAGTTTTTAATTCAATTTATTTATAAAAAATTATATTTAACATAAATACCAAAGTAAATTTACGAGCTAGCGTCATCGATATAACGAAAGAAGGAAATGTCGGTACATGAACGCAATCAACGCTCAATTAACATTCGCTCTTTCTCTCACTCATTCTCTCGTGCTTTCTTTCTTTCTCTCTCTCTCTCTCTCTCTCTCTCCCCCCCTTCTTATTTAACAACATCAAGCATCTCTTTTATTTCAGCCATTTATTTTCTCATTTCGTTATTATTTATGTACAACCATTTAAATGTTCGCTATCGTTAGTCGTAGTAAGTTTGCTAAAATTCGTGTTCTATTGGAGATGATGTGCGTTCGTGGGAACTTATATAAAAAATTACTTTTTGATACAGAGCTGAGTGATTTTGGTGTTACTTACGAAGTATGGGTGTATGTTGTTTATATCCTAACTTATGCTGAGATCCTAATTGGTTATACAATCTATCTGTCGGCTTTCTTGTAAATCTTATCACATACATAAACATTTGTATTAGTACTTAATATTGTATTTTATACATAGATATTTTGTATTCCGAATGCTGCCAATTTCACCTTGTATATACAATTACAAACTACATATTATACAATCCTAATATCTACACACGCTTCACACGCTTCCTTCTCTTTCACACTTCTCATTTTCCCTTCTATTAAATTCCATCTTTCTACCATGCACTTGTATTCCAATTTTTTTTGTTTCTTTTTCAGTTATTACACATTGCCACGCAATATGTTCACTCGTGCTGACCGCACATATGAATCCTAAAATATGTAATAACGAAAAAGAAACAAAAATATTTAACATTTATTATTTTTATAGGATATTATACCGAAATAATAATAAAAAGATAATGTAAACTATTGGCAGAAATATGTAATCGTATATCGTTAAATTGAACGTTTATCAAACTTGCTTAGCATCAAACTCAATAATAAGAATTACGAGTATGATTCTTTAATATATTTTAATTTTTTGTTACCAATAACTTACATCATCATTTTACTATCTTAAAAGTTATCGGGACGTTACAATATCCGTCAAATCAAATCGTTAATAATTCCATTCGAATGGAATTTTTTGTTGCATATAGAAATTTATGAAATACCCAAATCATTTCCGATTGTGCCGAAAAATTTTGTCTTTTGTTTCCTTTTGCAAATTGAACATATATTGTTACACGCTTAATATTTAAGCATGTATGAAAAGAACAATCGACATATTTATCAATTTTTGTACATCGCTAAATCATTAATCTCGCACCAAACTGTCCTACTTTCTTAAATGTATACATCAACAATAACATACCAATGACTAAATCATTGTACATACTAAACCGCGCGAATATTATTATCGCAGCGCGATGATAGCATATTTTAAGAATAAGATCATAGATCTTTCTTAATTTTGATTAGGTAAAAACTGCGAATAGGCTCTTATTGGGCCCAAAGACGCATTAAAAACGAAAGATTACAGAAATATTCTAATATTGCTAGATGTTGATGATCGATGACCAGTGAGAGCAAGATCGTTACTAATATGAAAGAACAAACAACACCCAAATATGAATAGCATGTCTTTGTCCAAAGATCGCTTACATTTTTCTGATGGGCTCCCTTTGTTTATCTCCAATACACGAAATAATGATAATAGGATTGCGAAGGACGGCATGAACATTCGATAGTGGCTTTTTTTTATCGAAAGTATAATACTCTCGCTTTTTTTCTTTCCGATTCTCTTCACTATGTTATCCCAATATTTCAAAACTTGATCTTTAATAGAGAGCTCAAGGAATTATGACGCCTGTCAAAGAAAAAAAATTTTGAATTTATCAAGCTTTTTTCACTTCTATGTAGGTATATAAATATATAGTTTCCGTCAAATTAATTCCGTGAAATTAATCAGAATTAATAAATCATAGTTTTCAATTTTATAAAAATCACGATTTTGTTTAAAACCTCCAAGTTTCAGACAATAATTATTTTGAATTAATCATTTGATAAACTGCGCCACCATAACGATTGCTCATCGCCGACAAGTACCGTCATATTTACAACAAATAAACACTATACAAGTTTATAGTTCTTAAAAAAATAAAATTGCAGTTAAATGAATAATTTAATAATAGTATTATTTTTAATTTATATTTGGCATATTATTAATGCCATTATTGTGTAATCTAAATACTTTTAAGAAATTAATTAACAATAATCATCACAATTAATGAAAAATTGTTTTAATGTGCATCACTTTTTGTACTTTTTCGACCGATTAAATTTTTTAAATTTTGTTAATTAGGTTTCACTCTCGATTCGCGTATCTTGTTCGGGCGGCTTAGTTATTATTAATTGGGTCATGCCCAAAGTATTCAACGTATAACTTTTGTCTGCTCGCTCATGATACGTCGAATTTAAGGAAATTTTAAGATATTTTAAGATTACACGCGCAAATGTTTCCCCAAAATTTTTTTTTATATTTTAATTATTTTTCGATATCACGAAATACAATACCTTAATGTTCGAATAAATATAATTCTTTCCTAATAACATTATTCGTACGGCATCGTGATTTTCTTACTCACGAGCCTAAAGTATACCAAGAAGGTACATAGTCTGATCTAATGGTTGGTAGGATCGACACTACTTCAATTCTAGAATCTTCTTATCATTATTCGTAATAATTGACAACATTGTTCTAAAGTGAGTTAATGAATAGCTTTGAATCGACCAGTTGGCTCGCAATAACTCTTGAATCAATCACAATAGTATACGCTGTTAATATTCTGATCGATCAGCAGTTGATCAATTGAAGTCACAAATGGACAGCCGTGATGATCGTTAATAAATTCACCAAGTTCTTGGATGTTCGTGTATTATCTTACATTTTTCTATCATTATTCACATATACGCCTAGCTATTTTTGTTATTACAAGTAGCGTATATGAATAATCGAGAAAGAAATTTGCAAGGGCATTATTAATGATAGTTAATAATTACATGTATTATTGGCAGAAACACTTCTCTATGTAATCCTACCAACGATTAATGACTCAATGTGGAAAAATACAAAACTTAACTAAATGTACACGATTTCTTCTTCAAGCCGACATTCATATCTATTCGCACGCATTCGGTTATCACATGCAAACCTCTCTTATTTGTATATTGTTTCCAAATTTACATAAAGTACAAACTTATGAAAACCGGAAAAATGTAACACAATAGTCAGTGTAGCATTTTCGAAGTATCATATAAGTATTTATCTAATTACATAGTCACACTTAAGTGTCTGTCGTTCTAAAGACGATACAGTTTGTCTCAGTTTTAATAACTGATTGAATCTTCCGACGACCAAATGGGTTTTCTGTTGGAATGTTCCAACCTGCACCATTTTATGATAACTAATACACGGGTTATGTCGTCATCGTTATTATTTTTCTGATTTCATTGTCTGCTTTATTTTTGTTTATTGATTGGTGTCATATTTAAAGATTTCTACAATATCGTTCGACACCAAACATACGTCCGAGTTTTGCCAAGTTTTTGTGGATTTATTATAAACAGGATATAGTAACATTATAAAGATTCCTCAAACGCAGCCATCAAATCGCTCTGCAAGTTCATGTCAATTTGGCTAGCCATCTGAAAAGATAAATATAACCATTCTTCGCAAATCCCTTTACTATGGGCGTCGAAAATCTGTTTTCATATACTCTCACGTAAATCTATTTAGAAAATAAAATTTACTTCAAGTTATATCGTAAATTATAAATTAATCAAATTATAATAATTAATAAAATTGACATTATATGATGTTAATCAACCTTGTTTTGTTATATTTTATTTAATAATTATCTTTTATTTTATAATGTATCATCATCCTTATGTAGAATATATGTACTGTAACGATTAAAATTTTAAATAGTGTATTATTAAATCGAAAATTAATGATTATTAAACTATGTATCAAATTATATTCAAGTTATATTCATGTAGAAACATAATTTTCTTTTATATGATTAAATGTGATTATGATTTTTCACACATTATAATTCTCACACGGATTCCTAAAGTTGACATTTTGATTTAATAATACTATTTTATATTAAACTTTTTTCTTATTTCTTGTTGAAAAGTTACAACGAATAGAAATTTCATAAACACGAAAATATCAAGTACTTACCGCTTCTCGTCGCCGGCGTTCTTGTTCCCGTTGCCTTAGACGTTCTCTTTCTGCAGCGGATTTGTCCTGACTGGATGTATGACTTGGACTACTGCTATCCGTATCAGTAATGGCTTTTACTTCTTCCGCTCTTGTTGTGGCAGTCATAACATTGCCTTGCTGGTCTCCAATATTTTTCCTAACTTTGTCTAGAGCATCTTCTTCCTCCCGTTCCCGTCTTCTTTCATTCTCCTGTCGTAATAATCTCTCTCGTTCCGCTTGTTCCTTTTGCTGTCTGCGCATCTCTTGTTGCTCCATTAGAGCTCTTTGCTGTTTTACAAATATTAAATAGCGAAATTATTAAACATATATAGCTAGATTATAGCTATATTACATAAAAAAACAGAAATATTTTGTTGAGTTGACTAACCCTATCCTGTTTTTCTTTAGCTTGTTTTTTGAATGCCTGGAATGAGTCTCGTGCTGCACTTTTCATACTGCTTCCTGCAGCTGCTGATTGAGGACTCGAGGCTTGCGCCAGGGAAGACCAGGATGATGCATTCTTTACGTTTTGTTCTACAGTCTATATAATCAAAAGCATTATATGTTAAATTAATACAACAATTAATACATTTTAATACAATTAAAATTGCTTTACTTTCATAGTATACAAAAATATATACATATAGAGAAATATATAACACATAAAATATTATAAAATTAATTCATGTTTCTTACATGTATAGTTCGATTTAAACTTTAGAAAAAGAAAAAAAGCTCGTTTGATCTTCTAAGAATCAGTCCGATTTACTTAACACGCTATATATGTCGTTGTTCGTCATTGTACGTCTGTTCATCTCGAAGTCCGTCAATTGAATCCCTATCCTATGACTGACCGCAAAAATGGCTTTCTCTATTGGGGCAGTGTATCTTTGAGAATCTTCTCGAAAACTTTAAGTTTATCGAAAAAAAAAAAACCTTTCGCGTTTCATAAACGATATAGTCCATTGACCGATCGATTAGTCATAGGTAGTGACCACTCGACTGTACTCGATTGGACATTATTGATTGCTATATGTGTCGTAAAAGAAACGTATTATAATTATAAAAATTCAGAGAAATAAAAGAAATTAAAACCGATTTACTGGTATTAATTCGATCAAAATGTCTGTCCTAGCCGATTCGTGTATACAAGTATGAAAGTGTGTATGTTTTCTCGTTCGTACGAATGTTGTGAGTCTATATGCTAAACGACAATTAGCGTGACGATAGAATCATCACAAAATATTTAGGGAATGACTCTTATACCTTATTTTTAAAGGCTGACGCAAAATTTGCAGCAGGATTTTTTGAGTCAGGTGGGGTCATTTTCTTTTCAGGCATCAATTGAGTACTGGCATGATTACCCATTGGTGGCATTCCTAAGGTATTTATTTCTGCAAAAAAAGCTCCTGCTAGAGCAATAGTATTATAGGTCTGGTTAGTAAGCGATTAAAGTACAGCAATTAAAACACATATAAAGCACATTGTTACTTCAAGCTAATAAAAATGACAAAAAGAACATTAGAAAATTAAGAAAATTCTACATTCAAAATAATTAATTAATAATAGATTGTAATAAAAATAAGATTGAACGTGTCAAGAAGTAAAAAAGTAAATTTATGTAAAATTATTAAAATTATTTAATAATTTAAGATATTAGCAGTTAAAGCAATTAATATGTGTCACATCATGTCTTATTTTTTATAATATGTTTCTGCTCTATTAATTACTGTACTAATATCTTATTTTTTATTATTTCTTGAATTATACGTGCAATAAATGTGGATTTACTAAGATTTTTAACTAAGAAAAAACGAATAAGTATTTGATGCAACCATGCAAGTTTAGAGAAATGCATGCTACAAATATATAGATATATTGAACGAACCATCCATAGACTTTTGCGTCAGTTGAGGTTGAGAAATTGGCAAGGGCTTCTCTTCTTTCTTTATAGGAATTTGAGAAATTTGCATCGGCATAGATGTTATGGGAAGAGGATCAAATATCGAACTCATACCTCCTACATTCATTCCCATATTTAATCCTGGAATACCGTTATTATTTAGCATATTGGGCGGTGAATTTCGTTTTGTATTTGGAAATCCGTTGGAATGCTGCTGCGACATTGTAACGTTATGCGAATTCTGTATATTAGTCAACGACGCAGTAGTATTAATCATATTCTCTAATTGATTGTGCATAGACATATGTGCTGCCGCCAGTCCTTGCGACAGATTCATATTCAAATTCGTCATATTAATATTGCCCAAGTTCAGGTTAGAAGCCATACTTGTCGGCATCATATTCACAGGTTTTACATCCGCTAGTAAATTGAGATTGGTGTTGTTATTAGTATTATTCGTCGCATGAGACGTTTGGATAAATGAAGATTCCTTCTTGACAGCAAGTGTTTGATCCAAGGTAGATTGTGTTTGAATGAACGAAGACTCCTTCTTAATTGCAAGTGTTTGTTCCAAGGAGGACTGTGTAGTAGGCACCGAAGCTATATAAAATTATAAGATAGAATTACAAACAATACTTTAATATGGTTACTTTGTACTTGCTTTTCATGTAAATAATAAATATTATTTTACGCGTGCTATTTCTACACAATACTAATAATTGTATCTAATTATAGATACCTAAAGTATTGTATGGCTGTAAAAGATCAGGCGGTTGATTTAAATTTGTGCCGTCTGTGGATACGGATGTATTTGCATTTGGAAAGGAACTAATGGATGTTGGTGGCTGCTGCGGTGGTTGTTGAGATACAGCTGGCGAGGCTGTCATAGAATTTGTATTTGTAGGTGTGACGCTGGGCGGTGGAGTTGGTACAGAGATCGACGGAGTTGATGGGTTAGATGTTGTTGTTGGTGGTTGTGATGGTTGTGGTGGTGGTGGTGGTGGTGGTGGTGGTGTTGGTGTTGGTTTTTTTACAGGAGCGGCCGTAGCCAGAGCTGTAGGTCGTGACGGTTGGGCTGGCATAGACGCGTGACTCGCGACAGGTATACTTTGCCCTGTTGTAACAGCAGTCACTGCGACAGGCTGATTATTATTGCCTCCTAAAAGAATTTTTGCACTTACGTCTCATAGTCTATTAATTTGATATTTAATCGCATATATTAGCATTTTTTATGCAATAACATATGTCTTTCTTCTTAGCAATTTATATATCAAGACTGTGCTAATAAAAAAAAATATAAGTATATAAATTACTTGTAATTCATCAAATTGAACAATTTATGAATTAATAATTGAAACATATCATATATTGCTGGATTTTAAGAAAACCACGAATATAATAAAAAATAAATAAATTAGTTTAAAATTGCAGTTACAAAATTACAATAAAAAATCTATGAGTGGAAGCATGAAAGTGTCGAAACAAAAATCTTAATTTTTAGATTGTATTATATTCAACAACAGTATACCAATGCAAAAATTATTTTTAAAAATTACACAATATCTCGATAATTATTTCATGATTTTATTAATACCTGATTCTGAAGGAATATTGCTTGCTTGAGTAACAGGTGGCTTTGTTATTGGTCCCGTAGAATTCGTCGTTGGCTGATTATTCATTAAAAGAGCTCCGCTATGATTTAATGTAGGTGCCTATATATAAAGAATATATTATCCTTCATATCAATATTCACATGTGAAAATTATTGTGTCACACTAAAGCATTGTTGTGAAGCTATTGTGGTACTTGAATATAATTTGCACTATTCTTTTAAGTAATTTCTAAATTCGGAATCAGTACTTACAAAAATATCAAGGAACACATAAGAAAATGTGCATTATCTAAAAAATGCTTATAACTTATTCCATGGCATCAATCAGTTATCTTACCGATGCTACGGTAGCAGTCGTTGCAGAAGGTCCTGTACTTGGTGGATTCTTCTTTGTTTTCTTTCTATGTGGACGATTCGAAGAGTTTCCTGAAATTCAATGTAATGTGCATCTAATACTGAGTATTACGTGCAGTCAATTATTGTTCTGTCACATCAAGAGACACAGGTCGATGGAGAACTAGCGAAATGCAATGTGCAGAGGATACCAGCTATTGAGTGTCGCAAAACGCTAAGTAAAATGCGAAGATACATCAGATACGTCAGAAACAAAAATCAAACAACTTTGTGCATATATTTTCTAATAGATTTTATTCATATGCTTATATTATAATTGTATCACTGTGTACAACAATGTTAATTTAAATATCTCAATTGTATGCTCCTTTTTTTGTGGACTTTCATCTTAATGATTCTTTTATATTAAAAAATTTTAATACGCAGAACAATTCTTTCTTCTCATTCTACGTAAAGTTAGTTGTATTCAATTCATTTATGAATATTACGTGTGCAAATATATATATATGTATACACGTACATACACACATACATACATACATACATATCGCACGCGCGCCCACACATACATGCATACGTATCGCGAAATAGTCACACATACATATATGTTTCTACATATATGCATGCGAGAGCACGCGCCTACTCTCGTCGAATTAATGTACGATACTCATGATTCATTACAATAACAGTAATAATAATCGTTACGGTGGCGGAAATGACGATTATAAAACATTGACTACAAAAATCATCAAACTGCCGTCTTTCCTTTACTTCTTTTTTTTCATATAATATATATAATTAATGTAATATTATATAATAATAGAAGTAATGTGTAAATAAAGGTCACATAAATGGTACAATACAGGCTCAACTTAAAAATGAATGATACAAGAGCGACAAACTCTTACAAATTGTTTAATGTTAAAGTCGTAGTTAGCGCAACACTGAGATCGGTGGCAAGAGACTCCTGCTCGATGTTTATCGTGTATACTACATAAATCAGCGACGATGGTAGATACATGGAAAACTGTGGTACCACAAGACACCATTATTTTTGTCTTGTGTGTGCTCTCAAACAATTTGTGATTGCAACAATCGTGAAATCACAGCATTGAAATTTATCGATGGAATGTGATCGACAACCTTGCTAAACCCATTCGAAATGTCTCGAAAGAAAAGTAACGAAACAACGAGGAGGAGTACCAGCGTATCTTAATTTATATAATATAGTTAACTGGACCACCACATATGAGCCAACCGCGACTCTTGAAGAATTAATGTCTATTTCACTCTTTAACTTTGTGTATGCACTTAGAAAAGTTTCGCGCGTCGTATATGTCGTATTTTTTTTTCCTCCATAAGTATAACTTACAACTATTTATTAATATTTTATGATATATTAGTTTTCACTATGTACAAAACACGTACGACCGTGTTTATCGTTACTATTAAACTCACGATACGCAAAAAACAGACGAAACGCTTACATACGACTCTGGAGAGGAAGATAATTGGCGAAATTAAATAAAAGGTGTGGTGTTATATCTTCTGTGAACAAAACATTTAGAAACCTTAAATCTGCTCTTGCATATAACGCAAGCAAGAATGATTCGTAGCAGGAAGAATGGCGTTTCAGTCTGGATGAAGAGACGCGAAAACAAAAATTTAGATGCGTGCTTGCATATAAAGTAGTTGCTACAAAAATTTTGGAAGGCAATATGAATATCATTTATAAAATGCCCTATTATACCTCGCGCGCGTTATAAACTAATGCTGATTGTATCTTAATAGATGTGTAGTATCTATCTAATTCAGCACACGCCGTCAAAATTTGTTCTCTCATAGTCTAGCTAATTCATCGGATTTCTCTAGTCACTTTCAGTATCTTGGGAAACATAAAATGATAATATTAACCTGCCCGACATTTCTCGCACCTACTTGTAAATGCTTATAGTTCCATATCAATAAATTTCCTTAGATATCGACGAACACTTTTTTCCGACCAATTACGGCTTGCTTGTATCGAGTTATCATAATAATTAATCGCCCGAACTCTTATCTCCTTCCCTTATTTTGTCGGGGCAGTAAGTACGTAGCTCTGAGTGTATGATTCATGATACTATTTAATTGTACTCGAGTGCAAATTCGATTATCGTTAATGCTCATATTATGACATGTTCAATTACAAGGATTGCTTCTCGAAGCATCCTATTGCGTCATTATCGGTTACGTTCACAATAAATTCTTATGTATACATCTCGCTACTACATATAAGAACTAAATTTACACGATATAAAAAAAAAACTGAAGCATTTACACATAGAAATATAAAAACAAAATATCATTAATATTAATCTTTAAATTCGTAAAAATAAAAGATTTTCTAAAAAAAAGAAAAAAAAAACACTTTGATAGGACACGCATAAATTAAAAGTAATGTTATATTTCGAAAATTATAATATTCATTTTTACTTGAAAATTCATAGTATTTACAACACATGTGAAATTCTATTGCAATGAGAAACGAAGTGTATGCTTAACAAGAATAATTGCTTCATAATATATTAAGGCATGTAAAACCACACCAATTCGTAATCGTCATTGGAATAATGATATCAATTTGAATAGTAAGAAGACAGTATTTCCAACTTTCTTTTTAGTCTTTAAGCGATGAGAAAACTGACAATGGTTACCGATGAAGAACTAGTGGTAAAATAGGATGAAACGACGATTAGCAAAGCTTAGCGGAGTGCAAACAATGTGTTTGGAGGCTAGGGCGCCTTGTGTATATATATATGTATATACATATATGTATATATATATTAGACCATCTCCTTAACTTGTTTCCCTTTCCTATTCCTCTCCCTTTGCTCTCCATTTACTTTCTTTGTACGTGATCAATCTCTTGATCCCTCCTTCTTCTGCCTCTCTGTCGTTTCTCGGTCTTACCTTCTATTCTCCTCTTTACACTTATTAACTTAAATACTTTATGTATATATGTATACATGCTCAAAGTCATTAATTTTACGAAAAAAACAACGAGATCGATCAATTAGAATTCAGATGTAAATGTACTCCGCATCAACATACTCTGTTGGAGATTCACAATAATTACTTTATTCGAATCTATGCATTCAGAGTAAGATTAATAAGGAAGATTTGTATCAGTTTTCGCTTGTTTCACACAAGCAACGTAACATTGTTATCAGATTCGGCTTATAAGAGATGAAACATTTTAATAATTGACTTCTTAAAGGAAGCACATGTTTGGCTATGATAAGCTAAGCTTGAAATGGAAATAGTAATCTGAGGTAACTAGAGTTGAGTTTCTTCATATTCAGAAGAATCTGGTTAGAACCTTTTTTTGCGGAGACAAGAGCTTACTCACAAGAGCGTAGCTTACTAGTAAAATGCAACGCGTAACTATGCTAATCTTAAAATGCACTGATTTGCAAATCTAGCCACCAATACACATTGTCTGCAATATCTCCCGTGTGTATCTCTATAATCATTTGCCTAATTTATATCTCTTTATATTCTTTACTCCGATCGATGTCATTAAAATTCGCATAGTTTAAAATGTGCGGGAATGTGTGACCGTTTAGGAGCATAAACGCACTTCTCACGTCAATATATTGATATTATTGCGTACCGTACACCCACTTTTTAGTTCGTGACGCATGTTAATATCACTGTTCTAGATTCTGAGAAATGATACGGCATGAGTGAATCAATGCGAGAAAACAAACTTAATGATTCGAAAACACAGTGATACAAGTAATGTTCTGCTTATTGTTTAATGCAAATAAATAACGAGTTTGCAAGAATATATTGCGTTATTTTTCGGGTTATATGGGGCAATATAATTATTCGGGGGAAAGCTACGGTATAATAGTTGTGTAACTTATTACAAGGTACTAATATTCGACACTACAGTCATGGCAACAATACACACTGATTGAGTGTAATGTCGCTGATTGCAGGATGAGATCTTTCCAGACATTTTACTAACCTTAGAAGCAATGACTTTCTTACGAAGCCAAAGGCGGAACTGCAGTGAAAAATTCAGTAACCTTGAGTAGCAAACTATACTTGACTTTCGAGCAACAGAATGTACTGTCAACACCGATAGGACAAGAGAAAATAATCATATTCATTTCAGAATCAATAATATAATTCGTGAAACAAGCTGGCATGGTATCCTCTAAACACAGTCTGCACTCCACTAGCTCACCTTTGTTCTTACCATTGCATATGTCTCGTAAATTAAATAAAAATTCTTTAATTGTGTATCAAGTTTCGATTCTTGTACACGATCGCCCATCTGCGACACTTGTACAACGAAATATGTACAAAATTACGTAGACATGGTAAATCTTGTTCTATAGCTCGTTTACAAGATGAAACTTGACACCACATTCATACTTGCATTAATATAACGCAGCACTTAAGCTACATGAATAACGCCATCCTAATAAATACAGTAATTAATAAGCACGATTTTCAGCAGTTTAAGAAGATATTTGTGTTAAACCCCCATTAAAAAAAAAAATTGTTTACATCTAGTTTGTAACTTCCTTCTTGCATAGCAAATACTATTAATTATACGTCAGTGTATCAGTATTGATGAGTTATCAGCATTTTTCGATTGTTTTATTTGCCAATAGAAAATTGGTTAGGCACAGAATTCATAAATATTCTCTGAAGTTTTTAAATCTACCACCAAATCATGAGGCATTATGTTTCTCGAATTATAAGCATAATAATAGAAATAACGTGTAAAGCTGATTTTTTAAAAATTACCTATTATATTATCATAAATATTACAAATATAATTGTTATAAATATTGACAATTATTTACAAACTGTGCAGTTTGTACATAATTTTAAATATATATAAATATAACAACAGAAAATACAGAATTTTTCAATATAATTTAAAATATTGAATTAGTTATTAGTTAATTTGTCTTATAAATTAAATAAATAATTACTTTAAGTTATTCATGATACAAAAAATATTAATATATGGAGAGTTGAAAGTTTTATTATATAACTTTCAATCTTGTTAATTGAAATTTAAAATAATAATTATAGACAACAATTATTATAATTTTTCTGATACCATACTATTAAGAAATTACATGTTTGATAGGATATTATTCCGTTGTTTTATATAAATACATAGAATTAAATGCCACATGAAATGGGGTGAGCCATTTTTTCACAACTATAAACTTCACGTCTACGACTTTGCTGCCATTTCTGTGTAAAGAATTTCTTAACGTTCTACTTCGATCATGTCATTTATATTAAACAAAAAAACAAAAAAACAAAAAAAGATTTTCAAAAATGTAGAAATATCTTGGCCTTACAAATAACCCTGTTAGTGGCAATGAGAAAGAGCGCGTTAACAATCTAAACCATATTTGTATCTTGTGTGTTTGTAAAAATGTATTGTCTTTTAAAATTTGGGCGTAAACGTGAGTATGAAAATCTGTGCTTCATAGTGCATCTGTTAGGAAGTAACAAATTCTTTTGCAAGGAACTCGAAAGTATGGAATACGTTATTTCCCCAAAAGTATATTTATATACCTGTTTGTATATATACATATGTATTAAATTAAAATATAATATACACACATATATATATATATTGAAACAGATAGTACAAATAATTTTGAATCTCATTGAAGAAATCATTCGTTATATTTTTGTGACAACCAATTAATTACAAGTAGTTTTTTGTTCCCAAGTAAGGGTCTAATAGTTGCATTTATATCTAACCTGCTTCACTGTCGCTTGAATCAGAGCTCGTTGTAGAAAGCGAACTACTGCTGGAGTCACTATCACTGCTACTACTGCTTGACGCCGACAATCGTGAAGGTCCACTGGCACCACCAGTTCCAACTACATCAACGGACTTACTACTGTCTTCTGTAAAAAATACATACAATTTTGTTAGCATACTCTAATTTCATCCACACATCGAGTATACGGCTTGATATACACATTTAGAAAGTACAAAACTCTATAAAAAAAAATTAATTAGATCCTAACCTTTCTTGGCAGTTTTTTTGACATTGCCTAACTGCCCCGTTACATCCTGTAACCTCTTTTCTAATTCTTGTTTCTTTTCTGCCATCTGTTCATCCTTGGACTTACCACTGACTTTCTTGTCTGTTAACATATGGTAAAATAACTTATAAATATGGAGGAAATTCAATTGTGCCATTATTTATTTTATTTAAAAAAATATATATGTATCAAAAGTATAATTTTGTATATAAAAATTTTGTATGTTATTTTTTACTGATATCTTGTTAGAATTTTAATATAACTGAATAATATTACAATGAAACGTACGTTATGTATAATTCAATTATACATGACAATATACTGTCATTATGACAGTTAAATTTTATAACTTCAAAATAAAATTAAATTTATAGTAAAGCTTACGTGGCTTCTTTCTGAGGCATGATGCAACATAGTTTTCCAGTTCTCTCAGCGTTGATGGCTTTAATGTTTCAAAATCAATTTCGATTTCATCTGGATTTGAATCCCTCAGAGAAGGCTCCCGAGACTGTATTATATATACAACACGACCTAATTTATCACCTAAGACAAAAATAAAAAAATAAAACTAATTAAAAGGATTGATATATATTTTTAATTGCTTTTGTACTTCACATTTATAATTCGCATTTACAAATAGAGAAGACAATTTAAAATACTCTCTAGATAAAATCATATAATATGAACAGCAAAAAAGTTCGAAATATTAATCATCAAATACATTATCATGATAACCATTTTGCAAATACTTAAACAATAACGATTCTACATTACTTATTGTAGCTACTTTACTAATCTGATCGTCTATTAATAAAAAGTCTATTTTGAAGATTGTCATATATATTTTAAATTATATAATCTTTGTGTTATACGATTTTTCAATTTTAATATAACTCGAATTTTAATTCAATGTATACCTGGTAGTTTATTAATGTCCAAGCTGAGCTGCCTCTTTTCATCGTAAGACATTGGTTTAGCATTATCTTCATCTTCCGAATCAAACGTGATCGGAGGTGGTTGATTGCCAGTATTTTTCTTCTTGTTCCCAGTAGATCTGCTGTTAGCCTTCGGCCTTTTGGTTGCAGTGTTCGCAGTTGTGGCAGCTTTTCCAGGTCCCCTGCCTTTACCTTTTGGCTTAGCATTCGTCGCTGTTGGCAAGTGATGTCCTAAGCTTCCTGCAGCATGGGTCTTGTTAGGTCCTACTGCTGTAGTTTGATGATGAAGATCGCTAGCTATCCCACCAGGCATTTTCAAATCGCCTGCGCCCATCGCAACACTGGCTATACTAGCACCAACACTGTCCGACACATTAGGAATGCCACCACTCGGTTTCAGAAGTTCTTTCATGGCACCAGTATGACTGGCAACAAGGCTGCTATTCTTATTGCTCATTGGCTTCGATTTTGGCTTATCCGGCTTCTTCTTTTTATTTTTCTTTTTACCGCTCTCTTCCACTAATTTCCTCATCTGCTCTTGCATAGCTTTCAGCTATGAATAAAATAACATAAATTATATTTTTTATTGCGTTTTCCTATAAAGTAAATTTATTTCGAAAAGAATCATACCTCTTGCTGTAATTCAAGTAATTTCTGAGTACGTTCTTCAACTGAATCATCACTTTCGGAAGAACTATCTCCTCCAGAACTACTAGCGCTACCACTGCTGCTTCCTTTTATAGCCACCATACTACTACCCATTGGTTCATCCGGAACTTTAGCATATCTAATCATGTGTTCAATTACATGATTACATTATGATTCTATCATTATTTAGATTTCAGATTTTAGACATTTTTATTACCAACCTCATTTCAAATATATCTTGAAGTTTTCTAGCCATAGAAACAACGTCATGATCCGGAGGGTTATATTTGTAACAATTAGTAAATATAAGTCGTACGTCACTCGCAAATTCGTGTGCAGTTTTATATTGACGATTATCCATTTTCGTCTGTAAAAAACAAAATTATTGTGCGAATAACTGTTTATATATATTAATCTTCAGGCGAGAATTATTGTACACGCGTTTAGGACGTCGTTATCACGTTGTCACGTCGTGACTCGAACAAAGCGAAGTTACGGGAAGGACAGGTGCCTTTCAAAAATCGACAGTTGTTAACTAGCTTCTTCGAAAATAAGACAGTAAATAACCGAGAACTCTGCCGGTTGCTATTGTAATTCCCTGAATAAAGTATTTTCCATTTCCATTCACTTTACTCGCGCATTTGTTAATGATCCCTATAATCATTTATCGTGGAGCAATCAATATCCAACTCTCTACATTATTTTATATAAAACATACAAAACTCATCTACTTATAAAAATATAACAATATAAAATTTGTGATAATTTATAATTTTCATAATGTTTAAGAAATTTTAGAAGTTTAACTTTGTTCTGTATAGTGTGTATGTGATTATACGTTCATGTTATTTACATAATCAAACATGCATACCTTTACTGTACCAAGATCCATAGGTTTCTTGATGATCTCATGATAGTCATGAAGGCCTAGAAGTTCTGCATCAACAGGTTTGTAAAAAGGCCAAGCATAGGGCTGCATATAATTAAAAAAAAGAAAAAATTAAATTATTTGTAATATTATTAGATAGATTACCATAGATGAAAAGTATATAATTACCGAATGTTTTTTAGCAAAAAGTTCCTTCAAAATATCATTGCAAGACTTTAATGCCTCAGACAATTTTTCTTTTCCTTTAACACCAGCATGCGGAGGCTAAAAAGAAAAAATATGTGAAAAACAAATTTAACATATCAAATCATAGTTTATTTAAAAACAGAATTTTCTATAGATAATCAAAGATAAATTATTATATTTAACTTTTTCGTTTATTTTTTAAATACATAAGATATACATTTAAGAAATAAAAAAAACATGATATTAAATTTTATATTTGTTTTACAATAAAACATTATCATTATAAAAAAATACCATAAATATATTATATTATTTAATATAAAACTGATAATTGTCGCTTGATAGATGATGAGACAACACAAATGAAAGGAAGGAATATGAAGGAATAGTAATAAATGTACCTGTTGGGCCATTGCCCCCATAAGAGGCATATTGGCCTGATGGTATGGCACTAAGCCGTCTTCCGCTTGTCTCGTTGGCTGAAACAGCCATGATATGAAGTGTTTAAAATGTGGTTTAATGATGTCATATTATTTAGTAATTGCCAATTGGTATGATCAACATAATTAATGAAATGATATGATTTTAGATGCAGGAACAAAGATGTTTATTATGTATTACCATCACGTAGAACATAATAATCTGTACTTTTCATATTTAGAAAGATTTCTTAATAATAAAGTTTCATTCATTTTATATATTTTTATCAAGAGACACGGTAGCGTCTCCCGCCAATATGTTTACAAGGCACAAGTTCCTTTTATACTTGTATAGCTATAATCTTATTTTTTATATAAGTGAAAATTTTCAATTTTTGATAAAATGTATACGAAATATGAATGCTACTTGTTTAATTTTAAGTTTTGAATATATGAAATATATACTCAAAACTTAAAATTAAACAAGCAGCTAGACGCAACATTCATACATCAAAATAGCTGAATTATACACTCACCTTCTTGATTTGCCTGCCAGATTCCCTTCTCGTAGGTATTTTGGCATTCTTGGAATCCATAGGTGCATACAATGGGTCAAACGCGTTTGCAGTAGGAGTCGTAGTATCAGCTTTTCTTTTAACTCCCTTTTTGAGTTTGGCAGGTTGCGATGGAGGCATTACAGTGGGTGTTGCGGGAACTTGTGGAGGTGGAGGCACAGCAGAAGCTGTTTGAGGATCCATTGCCGGCTGCGCATGGTAACCCGTGGTTGGAGGGACAACTTGTTGAGGCAGAGAATTATGAGTAGCCATCGGTGTGACGCCCATACTCGATGGTGGAGCAATGGTGGTGGTATTCGTGCTTCCAGGTACCGAAGCTGGTGCTTGAGTACCGAGGGGTGGCATGGGTATAATGCCTGTTGTTCCGGCTGATGTAGCAGAAGGTGTTAAACTATTTGGTACACTGGAAGTAACAGCAGCTGCACCTGAAGATGGTCGACCTCTACCTGCTCCTGTACCTCCCGTTACTCCACCTACTCCTGGTCCACCAACTCTTCCAGCTTTCTTGCCTTTGGGCCCTTTCGGGACAGGAGGATCTAACTCTACCTCTTCTTTCGGCATTTGTGCAACCTAAAAATTCATTATAATATCGTATCGTTTTATTTACTAAATAAAACGATATATATAAATACATAAGCCGTCTTCTACTTTCTCTTGATATTTTCTTAAAATATTTTTATCTAACATAGAAATATAGAATATTACATTTATAATATAGAAATGTAATATAAAGAAATGTACTTTTGTAAGAAACAATTTTTCGAGAGCCTGTGCCATAACTACAACATCCTCTCCTGGCTTGTTGTAGACGTAACAGTTGGTGAACATAGTATTGAAATCTTGAATACATTCTTTCCCACTCCAGTAATACGAATTCTCCAACCGCTTTTTGATTGTGCCCAAGTCCATTGGTTTTTTGATGATTTTGTGATAATCCTTTTAAATAAAGAAATATGTTTAGCAATTATCTGCATGATTACAAAATTGTTGTAAACTTTTTGTACAAAAAAAACCATTTTACAAATTTATGTATACCGATTATGTATATTTATGTATATGATAACTTATATAACACTCTATTTGTAATCTTCAAAAGATGCAATCTTAACGTACTGGTAAATTGAGTTTTTTCGCATCGACAGGTTGTTGGAAAGGCCAGGCAAATTGATGCTTCCATACTGGCTTTAAAACACCCTTTTGCAAAAACTGCAGCTGATTCGTGATACGGCCTGGACGATTCGGTGGTGGAACAACCGGTGGTTGAACTATGCCATTCACTGGTTCCAAAGGTGGTTCGTCACGTGGGGGCGGTTCCTTTGCAGGACTCGCTGGCGTAGTCGAAGCCTTACCAGGTGTGCTCGTCTGCATAGTTTATTTTTATTTTGTTACTCATACATATAAACAAATATATCTTTCAATTATTTATGCAGCTACAGTATAATTTTTTTACATGTTAAGTAAGAAAAAGGAATATTAAGCACATCACATTTTGCAAAATAAAATAACTCTACTTAATACTGACATGTTCATATATTAATTTTATGTCAGTATCATGCATTTTAGATTAATTGCAACGTATTTATATGCAGTGTTCTTAGATGTACAATCAAAGCTCCTTATTCACGAGATAGGTTCCGCCAAAATACCGCGAATACGGAATGATAAAATACATGAAAATATAGGAATGCATTCCAAGAAAATTAAAGATTAAGAAAAAAAAAAGGTTAAAAACTGTGATTTTATTTCAAATTAACAATGAAACACGTACTGAATAACAATGAAACTAATACTCAATATGATTGTATATTTTCGAAGCCATATATTTTGTTAAAATTGCAACAAATTACTTATAAATATTATCACTAAACATTATTTATATATTATTAGTCAATCAAAAATTGGTTTAAAAATTTGTTAATTTTTACTTGTTTTATGACATTTTGTTCCTAAACTGAAGCTTATTCGGCCATTGCTTTCTCTTTCTTTCAAAAATCAGATTCTTCTCCATTGAGAAATCATTTTCATGAAGAATTTACAAAATTAATTTATCTATTTATTAATACAAATAATAGAATTACAATACAATAGGATTGAAATTTTGATCACGTTCAGAATTTTACAGAATACAGAATTTTTTTATTGCAAATAAAAAGAGCCGTTACAAATTTTACTCTGCAACTATCGAGAAAGTATGTAGTGAACTCGCGAATGAAGAGTTTCGATTGTATTGTAAAATTACTATTAACAGACTTATGTTTAAATGTAACATATTTCATGGGTATCATTTAAATTTTTTAATATTTTTAAAAATCGGTTAAATATAACAAAAAATTTTTTATATTAGACATATGTGCAACAGTAAAAAGGTTAGATAAAATAAATAAAAAAATAGTAATATTAAAACAAAATTAAACTACATTCATGCTCAATTGTAGGACTCAATCTTAAAAGAAATTCTGAAAAAGAGGCTATCTTTTTTCTCAATATCACATATTTTCAGAAATGAAAATACCTTTCTTATTTTCCTTTGAATTTCAGGTATTTTCAGAAATGAAAATACCTCTCTTATTTTCTTTTAAATTTAAGGTATTTTCAGAAATAAAAAAAAACTTTATTTTCCTTTGAATTTCCATTTCTATCGTTACAGTTTAATGATACAGTATCTCAACGAATAGAAACATCACATTGACAAATGTAACCATTGAAGCTTAACCAACTTGACCAATAGTAACCAAGAATCTTAACCGTACGTGCTTAAAAATTCTAAATATATTTACATACAGGTATTTTTTCGGGAATTCTTTAGAAAATAATAGCCCACATGCCTCAAACGGATGCTTGGTTACCAAGTCAGGTCAGTTTTCTGTTTCATTTTTCTTTCATTAATTTTTTTTTTATTTTTTGCTTAGCCTTTGATATTTTACATAAAAAAAGTATAAAAGTATAAAAACCAAAAATAATCTTATTCCTATTCCTCTACTAATTATTAAAAATTACAGTGTGTACGTGAGAGAGAGAGAGAGAGAGAGAGAGAGAGAGAGAGAAAGAGAGAGAGAAAAAAGTGTATAGTTCATTTATTTCCACGCTTTTTTATAATTATATACAAAACAATATACAATCTATTGTATATTAGTTCATACATTTTTATTACATTTTGATATAAAGGATTTATATTTAATATATTGGATTTCAAAAATTTTGAAATTTTTATTCTTATCCAATTCGTATCCTGTAATGATTCGTAGACGAATAATTTTATCACACGAATTTTGTTTGATATAAGAAATTGATTGGAAATATGAAAATAAGGAAGAATCGATTCTGAATACATTTATAGTAATTTGAAATTCCCAAAAAGACCAGTTCTTTTTATCTGTTTATTCCGTGACGCTACAATCCATCACCGATATACAAATACGTATATTTTGGTCTCTCTTATTTATATAATTATAAAAATTATATGTATACATGAACTAATTACAAATGAACTAGTTACAAAAAATCATAAAGCAATACATTAGTAATCACTCAAGTTACAATACATCATAATATTCTTGTTAAATATCACAAAGTTTCAATTTTTTTTATTATTCATACAAATAAATGAAATAATAGATATATTAAATCTCACATTAAATTCGAGTGATTGCACATGCACAAAATTTATTAATTAAAAAAAAATTATAAAGAATACAAAGATTTTAAATATAAAAAATTACAAGTTAATTACAAGTAATTCTAATAACAATTCTCCAGTTAGTGTGTGTGTGTGTGTGTGTGTAAAATTCTAAAAGAATTTTCCTTAAAAAAAAAAAAAACACCCGTTGTCTACTACAGCACTGGATAGAATTGAGTTACATTAGGTTAGTTCTTAATCATTTGTGTAATTTCTGTAATTTCTAAATCTTAAAGAGATTAATAACAATTATTTGAAATATCTATTACCGTATTACATTAAAACGGACGGTACTGTTTAAGTCAACACACGATATTACTTTGTAGACGGTTATCTTCGAAATGAACGTACGATGAAATGAGATACGAAAAGTGAACATATAATAGTTTTAAGATATTTGACTAATGGAATTTCTTTTCTTAGAAAAAAAACGGAGAAACTAATTTTCCTATTGGGGATGTTGGTATAACTCAACGTCTATCTTAGGAATTTGCATGTTCACAATGTCAACAATTTCTGTAACAATAGTTCATACAAAGGCTAAATAGAAAGATTTATGCCAAGTAAGCACTACCTAATTTTGACTTTTTAGAAAAAATAAATACGAAAAATACACGGATAGAAAATTTCTTATTTAAATATTTAAACATCGATTCCGAAATGATCTTATGGACACTGATCATAAATCAACTTTGACAACAATGAAACAGGCTTAAATAAAGATCTATCCCCAATAATAGCCACTAACTGAGTTTTCGAGAAAAAATAAATACAGAAAGCGAAGGGAATTGCTATATTGGAATATTTCAATGTTCCGGTCAGTTACAATTATCTAGAAAAAATTTTAATGACCTTCAGGCTAACCATATATCAACTTTAACAATAATTAAAAAAAAATTTGCATTATAACAATCGTATCAGCGTATTGCGAGTTTGAAAAGTAAAATGGAAAAAAAAGTGTAAAGATCTTTTCATTTTTTTTTCAACTAAAGCTCCTTGGACCGTTTTTACAGTATCTTTCCTCTTTTTTCCCTTCTGTTGAAGAAAGAGGAAAAGAAAAATAAACAATGCAAGAAATTTAGTTGGAAAACAATTTTTTGTTAGACATCCGAACATTCCAAGAATATTTTAAATACTTTAAGAATCTTTACGACACCATGTCGTAACTTGGAGAACATTAATATATGGCTAAACAAAAAGATCTATCAATTTTTATAATTTTATATTGCATTTTTAGAAAGAAATTTAATAGAGAAAATGAGCGAAATTTGCAATGGGTAAAACTTGAACGCGTCTGCTAATGCGCGCATCACTGCGCATGCGTAGAATCTGTTCCTCCATCAGAGAACGCTGCTCATGTACATGTGTGTTATATTCATTTATGCGGAATATTAATAGCTAAATATATAAATTAATAAAAAGTCTACAATACCAGGTTTTCAAAAATTACATTAGACCTTTTCTATAAAATAATAAATAAGCGAAAATAAATTCTTATATAATATAAACTATTAAGGGAATGCATTGTAAGTTAATGACTTCATTCATGCAACGAGCGAATTAGGCTGCTAAATATTTAATATCCAAAACCATAGGCAAGCGACTTGGAATTCTACACAAGAAAATCATTACTAGAGACTATAACAGCATTTAAAAGTGAGAATTTAGAAATGAAATATAATGGCACTTTCGTGTAGCTCATGCAACATTGTAGGAAGAAATCTTCATGTCGTTAAATCAGAAATAATTTATACAATAATTGAAACATAACATTACATGTTTATACATTATATAAAATGTACGCATTGTACAAAACGGCACGTAAGTTATATATGTATATATATTGATATGAAAAATGTTTATAATGCTACATGAGTGCTAGATATAGTGAGCAAAGCGAAAAGAGTCTTGCCTCTACAATAATATCAATAACATTAATAATTGTAACAATAAATACTTTATTATTAAAATATTTCTGTATTATCAATTTTTTTATTTATATCGTAAAGTTAATATTTATTTAGAATTATGGCTGTATTATTTACTACTATTGATAGAGAATAAAGCAAGATTTATAGATTATTTAAAACAGCACGACTTATTAATTGCCGATTCATATTTCAACAATACATCCTAATCGAAACCATAGTCAGCAAGGTTTCTCACCTTCGGTATATTACACAGCCTTTCTCGCTCCTCCACATCTAACTGTAATTCATACATACTATTCAGTCAAACAACGCTTTCTTTTTAGTATGTTAGAAGATTTATCGAATGTTACGCAAGGAATGGAAAATGCAAATAATATTAGGAATTGTGAATCTAAACACAGAGAAATTGATAAAAATAAAATATATTACAGATACAATCATGTAGCAAAGTGATAATTTACAAGATGATAAATTACTTGGAACAAAGTATTAGACACACTTGTACACTTTGTAACTCCTTCCAATTAATTTAATTTAGGTGGAAGCAATCTGTGTTTATATAATTTTATATATGCAGTGAATACTAATGCTATATGATATGTAATGCGTTAAAACTGGGAAATTGGTAAATAGTACGGATATATTACAGGATTTAACGCAGCTTTCAAATATTGCATAGAGAGTTAATAAGCCAGCTGCATTCTGCGCTATTACAAAATGTAAAAAATTACAATATTAAATACTCACAGAATTGTTCTGCGAGATGGTGTCCACCTGCTGCATTTTGACTTCGTTTCTGTAACAGAAAAAGCAAAATACGATAAGTTTCACGTATGAAATGGAAAAAAAATATAGTAAAAACAAATGTGTCAATTACATGGCAATTTCACAAAATATACTAAAATATTTTGTAAAATACAGTAACTTTGTAAAACAAAAAAGAAAAAGAGCCAGTATTGCTAGTCCTATCTAATAAACTACATTAATATCTGACAATAAGAACGTTATTACTTTGAGTCCATTTACATTTTTATATTCGTTTCATTACCGAGTTGAGATTTACCGAATGTTTCTCAAGACAATTTTCACGACTTGCGGTCCATACATAATCTCTAGCACATATCATCTTTAGCATGTAGCAAGGCACTGACAGGTAGTTTACTAAATGTATGCAAGGCTCGTTACATCTTTTTTTTTTTCGAGTAATCGTTTATAATATATGGCTCATCCACTTTTCACGATAATGAGCTTCACCTACCTTTCCGACATATATGATACATAAATGCTACGCAGCAGGTAACTGCCTTACGTTGATGCTTCACGCTATGAGGCTTCATCAACAATTGAGATGGCAAGTATATATTCTGAATTGAGCATGGCAGCTCATTAATTGCTTGCCAAGACGATTGCGCTGCAACCAGGGGTATTGGTGCCGAGGAGGCATAACACTACACAAGCCTACCGAGTGGTAGTACTTTGAATGTCAGCCCTGTATACTGCTGTGAGACTCCGTACCTCCAGGTAAGACTCGCGACATTAGCAACATCTGGATAACATAACAATAGGACCCCATATTGTAACAACCCCAAAATTGTTTCATCGCTTTAGAATGATTTTTACATTGAGATGTATTCTCAGGGAATTTATATATTATTTAACATATCATGCAAAACTGAATCTAGTGGTACATGCTGGAAAAGCACAAAATCTATCTCTTACTATATTACTATATATTAACAAGTCATTCGGAGAAATATGTATAAATTATTTTCCTTCTTACATATTACATTATTTTTTAAAAAAATACAATTGATATTACATAATATGTAACAATATCTAAAGTGATCTACATGCTGAATGTTATATTGATGCAATAAAAAAAATTAAGTAAAATATTACAATAAAATCATATTCTTTTCAATGAAATACTTGATCTCTTTAGATTTATATGAAATACTAAAAAAAATGACTCTGTTAATTCTTTCAAAATTGATAAAATTAACATTTTTAACAATATATTTATTCAATATCGTTAAAGGCACGATAGCCTTATAAATTCTTTTCTATTTTAACAATATATATATATACACATTGTTGTAAAAAAAAGACATTTCTAGAGATATGTATAAACTAGAAGACATTAATCTATACCAATCTAACGCCTAACTTATTTCTATGAAAAAGGAATGATTAACTATAACGATTAAGAATAAAATTACCCAAGAGACTTTGAACATGATTTTTGTACAGAGATGCAACTAGGGCTTTGCGAAGGAATATACGATAGAATCGTCAGATATTCGATCAACACTGAAACTCTCCACTTCTAAACTGTGAAAAAAAAATCTCAATCCCACTCGAATCCGGAACTGGATGCGAGATTCGGCGTATCTCGGAGTTCCCCGATGGCCGGGGCGAGCCAAAATGGAAAGTTTGACTAAAGTAGCACAGATAAGTGTTACACTGGTATAGAAAGCGAGGAGCCTGTTAAAAAAACGTAAAATTGACAGGGCGCGAGGGAAGACCGACCACACGTCGCGTCTACAACCGCGACCGTTAAATCTCGGCCGTCGGCGGAGGAGGTTCGTAGCTGCGATCGAAAAGGATCAACGCCGCGACGTGCAAAGTATCAGGGACAGGCAGATAAGAGATCTCGCGCTTGGCGCGAACAGGTGCCTCGAAAAAGTCATCCGAGGTAGGAGTGGAGAAAGGCGAGAGATCCACGGGCGAAAGAGAAACAAGTGTGGCGGCGAGGACGATGGCGATGGCGGCAGCGGCGGCGGCAGCGACGACGACGACGACGACGACGACGACGACGACGACGATGACGACAACGGTGATAATGACGATAACTTTGATAGCGAGGATGATGATGATGACGATGATGATAATAATGATAACGATGACAGCAGCAACGGCGACCGAGAGTCACCAAGTGGAGGACTAACCGGAGAGAAAGGCGAGGGGGACTAGCAGATCCGCGCCCAGCCGACGCACAACAAACACGAGCGCGAGCGCGAGCCGCCGCGCGGACAATCCGTCCGTCCGGCTAGCCAGCCAGCCAGCCGAGCTACCGAGCCGACTGGCGCCACGGAGAGAAAGAGAGAAAGAGAGAGAGAGAGAGAGAGAAAGATGACGCCGTGAGACGTCGACGACGTACGGAACGAGAGCCGGGACGGGGATTAGCGCGGGCGGGCGCGCGCGGTAACCCGGGCAGGCCGCCTTACCGGACACTCGGATTCGGCGTAGGTCTCAACATGGCGGTATGGCCGTTCGGGAAAGAAAGCTCTCCCCCGAGGGGCCGCCGCTACGTCGCGGCGCGATGCGATGCGATGCGATGCGATGCGATGCGGCGCGGAGCGGTGCGACGCGGCACGGCACGAAGCGCCGCGCGAAGCGAGCGACCGTGCGACCGCGCTCGTGCACACACACCGCCGCGGTTCCAACGCGCCACGCGCGCTCTCTCAACACCTCTGAACGCGGGCGAGCGCGAGCGCGGCCCGCCAAGCACCCGGCGTCGTACGCGCGATCGCTTACCTGATCAAGACGGAAGTCCGCTTTTCCGCACGGGAACTCAATCGCAAAACACTACCACTACGGGTGCCCCCGGGACAACTCTCTCGCGCTACGCTTTCTCCCTCGCTCGTTTAGTTTGGTTGGTCGGTTGGTGTTATGGCCGCCGCTCGCGAGTAGTGGCCCCACCGTATATCACCTCACTCACTCTCACTCGTGCGAGCGCGAGCGCTCGGTTCGCGTACGCGCGACGAGAGACGAGACGAGACGAGACGGGAACGCGGAGACGCGGTCCGACACCACACAGGCTAGTCCCAGACTTACGCGCGTCCGTCCGTCAGCGCAACTCGGCACACGTATCAATGGCCCGCGCCGTGCCCGGTCGACATTATCCTCGAGCTCCGCGCGGTCGAGTCCTTCTCCGTGCCCATGGCGATCTCGGATCTAGAAACTAACGATCGCAGCACCAACAATGGCTACGCATTCTTCCGCGACGTACCGAAATGGTCCCGTTCCGCCGTTCCGCACGCACGACCCGTCCGTCCGTCCGTCTCCCTCGCTTCGCACTGCCGCCGCGGCACTAGCGACGCTACGCAAGCGCGCCAATTACGAACCACCACAGCGACGCCTAACGGCTCCCGCCTCTCCTTATCACCCGACTAAACGGATCTATCGTGTCGATCGGCCAATCGAGCGATCAACGGCGATCGGGGGCGTTGCCACGGGGGATGCCAAGTTCCCTTCCTCGTTCTCGCGAGATCCCCGCGAATCCCAAGTTTTCCTGTCACCAGGCTCGCGCCACGCGCGCCAGACCCGCGGAACGTTCTAGAAATACGGAATACATGAGAGGGCATGCTCGACGGAGAACCCCGGCCCATCGGTCCTTTTCATCAACAGCCGAACAGCCTGTGAACGTCGGCTACCACACTCTTAACGCTTAGAAATACAAAACAGGAATGTATACAGATATTTGGTGAAATCTTTATTGCGCATATATATGAGAATACACTGAGATCCAAGCTAGAATTAGCGATTCATTTCCATCGTTCCATATCCACCCATAATGCACTTCTCTCGGCGAAGGCGAAGTGGAATCGGTAGCTCTTACAAACATTTCCGATGATGATGATGATGATGGATGATGATGATGATGACGATAGCAATAATAGGGAGGCTCGTTCGCGCCCAGGGAAAACTCGCACGCGCGCGGCATTTCGGCCCGCCGGGGGACACGAGGCCTCGCTCGCGCGCGCCGTGTTATCGGCGGGCGTCGGATAACGGTCCGATTCCACGATTCTGCTGTTGCCACGCGACGCATCATGGGAATGCACGAGACGCAAAATCCATAATTACCGACCAACGGAGGTACCGACCGCGTGCCGGACCGGCCTGCCGGCCGCCGCGAGGTGCGTCGCCGACTTGCGGCGGCCGGTTCGGCACGTGGCGCGGCCTCGACGTTCGGCGTGCCACCCGCGTGCACGTCATCACGAACGTCGTGTCGCGTTCCCTTCAACGCTCGCATCCAACATGGCGATGCGAGAGAACGATCGATCCCGCTTCCCCGTGTCTGTCGCGCGGCCGCGGACCGCGCGGCACGTGCCGAGGAGCGCGGGCGCGGGAAACGCGTTGAATATCGCAATTAATGTCACGATGCGGCTCGCCGGAACGCGCCTCGCGAGGCGTGCCACGGCGGCCTTTTTGCCAATGCTGGTCGGGGCAGAATCGTGGACTCGTGACACACGCCACTACGAGAGTCAAATGAAGCGTCGGCTCGCGGCCGTGGGCGACCGTCCAGCTCGCCGCGGCCAGCATGCTCGCGAAAAATATGATAATTTTCGGGAAACTAACGTTTTCTGTCAGTCTATCAGGAAACTCCTGGCGTACAGCCGATCGCATGCGTTTCCACGCAACGGCGTCACTCGTCGGCGGCACACAATATGGCGCTCCCTCGTGTCTCGACGTGTGCGCGCGTATGCGTGCGCGCGCGGGTACTACGTGTACGTATGCATCATCACTCGGAAAACTCTCGACCACTATCTCGCACTACGCCGAACCAACTGACTCGCACTGGAGACTCGCGGCGCGAGAAATGCCGAGGCGTCGCTCGGCGTCGGCGGCAATAGGCGATTAGGCGGCTAAAGCGGTGACGCGCGGGTCGGCGGGAACGCTCGGTATTCTTGACATTGACAAAATCCGCCTCTCCGCTCGGATGACGAAATACGAAAGTCCGAATGGCGAGAGGTGGGGCGGGGGAGGGGG